>JAALXN010000948.1:0-37990 GCA_012978555.1 Fusarium drepaniforme
GCCCAGCCCAGCCCACAACCAAGGCCTGCCGCCGCCGTAAGGCAAACTCCAGCCAGTTCAATTGGGCGGGCCATGGGTCGATCGATTCAAATAAACCCCTCTTGCCTTTTTTCGCGACCTCACCTCTGCTCGTCGTCTGTCCACTGCAAACATCTATCTGCCCGCTATCTACCCGGCTTCTGCCTCCCCCGATACAGGTACATGATCTCGACTCGAGGCTGAGGTCAGCTTCCAAGCTGCAGCGATGGATCCCTTGTCCGTCCAGGCGAGCGTCGCAGGGATCGCCACCGCTGGCGCGGCACTCGCGAACACGCTGTTCCGCCTCGTCAGGACAGTTCGTCATGCGCCTAGGGAGATACAGTCGGTCGCCATCGAAATGTCGAGTTTGGCCTCGACTCTAGAGCACCTCCACGATGTCCTAGCTACCGGCGCGTCTTGCGCGAAGCCGTCATTCCTCCAGGGTGTCGAGGCCGTCGTCGCAAACATCACGTCGACTCAAGACGAGATTTCCACAATGATATCTAACGAAACCATTTTTGAAAGGCTCCGGTGGATGAAAGCTGCCGGTATTCTCTCTGATATCGAAAAGCATCGAGTCACAGTAACTCTGCAGACGTCCATATTGTCTGCAGCCATCCTTGTCAAGTCCACAACTACGTACGTTTAACCACAGGTTGCATCCGCAACTCACTTTGTCTGATATGTCCCTATCCCTAGCAGACACTCTTCAGCCCACGAACGGCCCGAAAACAGGTTCAGGATACAAGCAGAGAGTCTCATTCAGGCTGGTCAGGTTTCACTAGAGCACGACAACAGATACACCAGGATTCCACGACAGAGGGCACCCAGTCCCCCTTTCCGGACCACCAAACGATTACCGAGTCCTGTACGTCGTTCCGAGATACCAGGACATGTATGGCCAGAGGATCTTTTCGACCGTTCTGGCGCACCGATAACTGGAGCTCGAAACCCATCTTCACCTGAAGAACGACGCCGATCCTCTCGCAAGTCTGTATCAGACACCGAAAGAGAGGAGACAGATTATGCCGATGCCAGAGATTCAAAACCAACGCCTGATCACAGCACCCGTATCCCAAAGAAGGCCACAGTGAGCGATGCCGAGGAAGAGGGGGAAGAGACTCCGGACCAGGGCAACGAAGCAGATCTTGAGAATGATGCATCAGATGAACCCAGACGACGAGGTTCCAACGGAAAAGTTGTACAGCTCGGTCACAATTTCCGCGTTCGAGGGGATGCAGCTACGTTTCTTTACAATCTCGTCTTTCAAAATCAATCGCCAAGCCCGGGAGACGCCAAAACGGAGAACAGTTCCTCCGAGGAAGAAGGATGGACAGGATTGACTTCAGAAGACTCTGAACAAGAATCTCGATACTCGACACGACACGCGAGCAGGCCACCACGAGAACGACCAACGCCGCAGGAACCGGAGAAGGCAGTTGACAATCTGCTCTTGAAATGGACTTTGTTGAGCGAAAGGGAGATTGAGAAAGGGGCCAGCGAATCAAAATCACCAGAGAAGGAGCATACCCGTGAACGACCTTCGTATGAGAATAAGGAGGATGACGATTGGGGCGAATTCCTTCGAAAGGTAAGCCAAGACACAGGGACACGGGTGTCTGTGTCACCAACCTCTAACAAAAACCAGCCTCGCAAGTCCCAATCCACTCCATTCTTCAGGAACACTGGTGGTATTCCAAGTAGTCCTGAAGGTGCAAAGAGTGTGAGGCGAATAATCCGACCAACTCGATCCGAAACTCCTCAGGCGGGTATTTCACCTGGCAACCCCTTTTCGAAGCCACCTATGGACCGCCCTGCGAATAGATACTCGATGCCTTTTGCACATCCATCTTTCAACAACAGTGGTCCTTCTGTTCATCCCTTGGGAGGATTCGGACCTAGGGAAGTTCCGCCGCTGCCTTGGGCTCAACCACCAGCTTTCCTCTTCCCCAGACAACCAGGCCAACCTCCTTATGAATCAAGCTGGCGTGAGAGCCGCGAACCGAAAAAGGAAGAATCAAAACCAATCAAAGGGCCTCTTCAAAAACCAAACATTGTGATCCTGCCCTACGCAGAGGAGACCGACTTTGAAACCGGCGCTTCGACACCCGATCTCGACATTGCGTGCCTCGGCTTGACTGTTGTGCGACAGCGTGAAGAAGCTGTTTGGAACAGTGATGAGTTTATCAAGAAACATGGCATGCCTGGCAAGGCCATCATGGCTTCTCTCGTGGGAGACAGATCAGCATGGAACGCCCATGGTCTGGATCTTGCTCACACATTGATGCGAGGACAAAACACCAAGCTCATCTACGTACGGGGCAATGGTAAGCTCACATGTCATTAAGTAACAAGAAACATGCTTACAAATTAGAACTCGGAGAAACGTGGTTTATGAACGAGCAGCCCGTCTTCCTGCAATTCTATCACTGTGGATACCTACCACAGTTCTACCCAGCCAGGCAGTCGGACGAAAAGGCCCAGAAGGAAGAGTACGTGGCCATCGGAGAGGAATGGGCTAGTCTTGAAGCCCTAAGCCAACTCGGCCTATCAGCCAAGGGGCAACAAGAAGGGAGGGTCTTGTTGGATCCTACCACCACATGGGTCAGTGTTGTTCACTCCTTCAAAGGATTTCACTAACAGATTCAGTCCATGCTCAAAGAGCTCGCCATAACGACACTGCAGCTCAGATGCATGAAGCAACGACGACAGTTTACCTCCACATTCTACAACTCGATATCCTTGTTCCGAAAGACGCACGGAGAAGTTGAAGCTGAACCTGAGACGTTGGATACTCTACCAGAGGAGGAGCCTCAAGACACGACAGTCACACCACCACAAGAGCCAGTGGT
This sequence comes from Fusarium drepaniforme, assembly GCA_012978555.1. NCBI lineage: Eukaryota > Fungi > Ascomycota > Sordariomycetes > Hypocreales > Nectriaceae > Fusarium > Fusarium drepaniforme. The sequence goes on from JAALXN010000948.1 coordinate 2,871, forward strand.
TGAGCCGAGTACCCCAAGCACCCTAACCACACAAAGTTTCCGGATATTCGACTATGAAGTCAAGGACGAGGAGGAGCCTTCAGTCCCTATCCGGACTCGTAGCGTGGCAGAAACACACCATGAACCGCCACAGATGTCGTCAGCACGCCCGACTCCACCACCTGTAGTTCCCCAACCCCCACCAGAGCTGGACCAAGACGACAACAGATCAGACATGTCATCTGAGACGCTCCTATCAAGATTCGTCCGACGGTACAAACCAAAAAAGAAACAAAGTCGCCATCCACTCCGGAACCGCCACGACGTATCTCAAACGATAGCAGAGCATGGAGGAAGTAATGACAAAAGGGCACCCCCAACACCGTCCGACTCTGGCATAGGAAGTTCAGTAGCTTCAGCTCGACCCTTGTGAGAGAGATTTTTTTGAAAGTCATGTACTATTAGCCGGGCAGGGGGGGAAAGGAGTTTTTTATGACCTTTTTTTTTTATAATGACACGACGTAATGATGAATGCAAACTAAAATCCTTTCTTTTTCGGGTTGATGACCAGAATAGCAATGTGAATCCTAGTAGTAGATCCTTCTCGTTATTTGAACCAGTCGTCGTCTTATCCTTGCGTGATGTGTTCATTAGGCGAACTTACATAGCCTTACTAGGGTTACCTGGTATACATGCAAACCCTGGGCAGTTTGTCTTGGGACCTGCCTTGTCTGCAAGCGGGTATGCAAGAGGAATCGCTTTTTACATGGCTTTGAATCCTATGTCGGTGTGTCCGCGTATAGGTCCACAGGCGGTGAGGTGTTGAGCAATGAACAAGCGGTGCATTTGTTGAAGTTGAAGAATGCAGCTTTGAAGAAGTGTAATCGTCTCCCCCAGATCGTCAGTCCGGGCCGTCCGGATCATGTTTAACGAAAAAAATGATGACCAATGAAACATGAAATATCATCCTTGCATGCCCCTTAATTGTTCATCCTAACTTTGAGACCGAACTCCATGATCCGGGCGTCCCGCGCGGGAACCAACAGTTGATTGAAAGAATTACGAACAAGGACCTTTGAGAATATGTAGGAATAAATCATTTGAGTACGAAACATGGTCGATCCGTGCACATAGTACGACAAATCAACCGAGAGCTCGTACAATAGCCAACCATTCGAGCTTAAAACAGAGGGCCAGTGTAGTAATGGCTGGAAACATGGGCTTTGTTTCGCCATGACCCTGGTAGATTCCTGAAAGGATTCGGCTAAACCCCACTGGCTGAAGAGAGGAGTCATGCCACTCTTGGGAGGGAGGCGGTTTCGTTGAATCCTGTAAGGATCTACTTGGCCCTGCTTAATTTCGATCTATCGTTGCAGTTGACATGCCATTTAAAGATTGATGACAAGGGTTGTAGTAGTTAAATACCTCCAGTCCCTCCGTCTAAACTGTTTCTTCACTCCAAGACATCAACAAACCATCTACCTCTTCTTCAACTCTTCATCATGGGCATCAGCATCATCCGTTCCCTGGCAGCAGTCCTCCTGCTATCAGGCGTCCAAGCCGCACCCGCCGACACCCCACTGACCTCCCGCGCCGTAACCTTCCGCGACGACTTTACAACCTTCAACACAGCCAACTGGCGCTGCGAATACACCTGTCCAGTAATCGAAACCGGCAAAGCCCGCTTCCGCCTCAGATCCGGCGTCCTCCCCAACAACGAAGGAAGCTGGTCCAAAGCACGCTACACAGGCAAACGTTTCACATCCGGAAAATTCACCGTCTCCTTTTCCTTGACGGAACGACCCAAGGAACCAGTCTGGTGGGGCGTAGCCCTCTGGGATGACGGCGTAGATGGGAAATTCAACGAAATCAACTTTGGCTACACGACCAACGGACAAACCTACACCGACACTCAACTCCGCTTTGAGAGTGCCAAGGAAGGTGTTGATGATTTCCGCAAGATCGATACAGGTGTTGATTTGTATGATGGAGAGTATCACACTGCTACTCTAGAGTATGATTCTGACCATGTTGCGTTTTACTTTGATGGGGAAAAGGTTGGAGAGATTACGGATAAAACGTTTATTCCTACTGCTCCTATGGATTTCTTGCTTGGTCCTAGACTTGTTAAGGGTGAGGGTTTGGCTAAGGGGTTTACTGAGTCTATTGATTGGGTTGAGATTGAGGGTTAAGTTGGGCTTAAGGGAGACGTGATGGGGTTTGTTTTTTCTTTCTTTCATTTTTCTTGATTACTTTTTCTTGTTGAATAGTTTTTTCATGTCTTTGAATAAACACCTGGCCGGCCTTAAATTGAGTTTGTTTGCAGACGTGAATGTGGGAACTGTGTATATGTCGAGGCTCGTTGTGTTGGGTCCAACTGAAATCACTACGGCATCTGTACTACACCCCAGTCTGTCTTACACTCCGGCATATATGCTACGCCGCGACGATCACCCGAAGCCTAAGAACCGGCATGTGTTTGTTTCTCAGCTTGAGCTACCCTTGTATCTCCACTGATCTCCCATCCCGTTGCTGTTACCCATCCCTTGACAACCCATTCTCATATAACACAACCATTCCAAGAAAACCCCATCAAGACGGCATACCACTAGATCCATGCTTCTTTCCCCAATTCTTAACCTTGACATCCATATCCCATCTGATAAACACCATAACAATCATGACGATCCATGATAACATCGTGTTAACAAGTCCAGTCAACCATCCCCCACGAATAGCACCTCCCATAACACTAGTCATGACCAATCTGATAATAGTGCTCGTAGCAACCAACTCCTGTCCACTCTCCAACCCAGCAATCGCACGACGAGCACACTCTGTCGGAGTCAAAATCTGATCACCCTCCTCCAACGACTTTGTAACATCCGTCTTGACTCTGTTCTCATCTTCTAGAGACTTTGTCTCCATCGTAGCCGGAAAAACAGTATGAACGCGTACCCTAGGTTCATCAGGATGTGCACCGGCATACAAATTCATCTCCTGAGAAAGAGAATCTGACAGTGAACGAATAGCAGCCTTAGAAGGAGCATAAGGCGTGAATCCAGCAAAACTAAAGAAAGAAACAAAGGACCCAGTAAAGATGATATGTCGATCCAACGGCGTGCTCTTCTTCTCGGTAGAATCAGTCTTGGTGCCATCGATAGCAGGTCTCAACCAAGCATTCAAAGCAGCATGCGCCAAATAAGCACTCGAGAAGTAATTACTATCCATCATAGTCTGAAACTGCTCAACAGGCGTATCAACAAAAAGACTAGGATGTGCACTCCCACTACAGCACCACACCACATCTGGAGGGGTACCGTCATTCCAAGCTGTAGCCTCGGCAATGACGCGTGCGCATTCAGGAGCTGTGGTGACGTCGGCTTGAAGATAGTGAAAGCGCTGATCATGGGAGAGGGCGCATTGGGAAATTTGATCGAGGGCTTCTTTTAGAATGGGGATTGAGCGAGCTGCGATTATTATGTTGGCTCCTTTTGATGAGAGTTCGCATGCTGCTGCTAGGCCTAGGCCACGGGAGCCGCCTGTGATGAGGACGGTCTAGAAGGTGTTAGTGAAGTTCTATTTGGTGGATTTATGGTGTTTCTTACCCTCCCTGCAACGGGGAACTGGTTCTTGGATAGAAATGATCCCATGGTTTTGAGGTGAAGTTGAGAGAGGCAGACGCGTGCCAAGGTGTCAGCATTGAGAGTCAACGCGTACTAGGCCGAAAGAGGTAATCAGATCATCTTGATTGGCTGGTTGCATTCAACGGTTGAATGTCATCTCAATCACCTTTGTGAGAGAAGTTGTGCTGCAATGAGAGATACAATAATTACGCCCTCGAACTGGAAATGATCTGATAGAACATGGACATATCTACCCGGCAAATACCAACGGCATCTTTCCCTAAGTAGTCGGGCGTCAAATGGACCCAACGCGGAATTAATACCGATCCTCAACCCCATCACCTTGCGATAACCGATGAGATCTGCACGTTTCGACCCATAAACAACCCCTTCGATAATTAGCAACTCCACCTCTTGACAGGGGCCTCTCTTCCTTTCAAGATCCGATTTCCCGTGTCTGTTTTCCTCTCCTCTTTCAATTATTACCTCAAACATTACAAAAATGTGGCTTGCATACGCCAAGATGTCTTTACTCTTGGCTCTTGTTTTCGTAGCGGGCTTTGTATCTGCTGTTGATGTGGTTTATGTGACTGACCTCTCCCTCTATAGTTCCCTCGTAAGTCACCCATCACATACTCTTTGTACTACTCTAACTTGTCTAGGCACCCTGCGCCGCATCCGCCATCTCAAACAACATCAGATACCAAACCTTTAGCAAATACTGCTCCGAAGCAGTAACAGACCTCCAATCATGCGTCTGCTCAAAGCGATTCGACGATGTCTCGACCACAATGTCTCTAATGATTAGCGTCACCTGTGGTTCAACCGCCAGTGAAGATCAAGCATCTGCATCGACAGTGTTGAAAGCATACTGCGATCAGGATTGGGACGTGGAATTTCCAAAGCCAAAGTATCCGGTTTCTTCGTATATCGATGAGATTTCGGCAATGACGGAGTTGGCGCCTTGTGCGTCGATACGTCTGAGTGGGATTGTGAATCAACAGGTTGGCTATCTTTCACTACCTACTGGTTGCTTCATCTAACAAATATCAGACTGAAGCCATTTGCCCATACTTGGCAACAGATCTCGCACCATGTGTCTGCGAAAAGAACCAAAACTCCCTCCGAGTCAGCGAAATGATCAACACAGGAGTCGGACAACTCTGCTCATCAAACAAAGACGACATCAAATCAGCTCAAGCAATGTTTGCAGCCTACTGCGCCATGAATTCTGGAAAAACCTCATTTCCAACAGCTTCACCTCCTCCAGGCGACATGTCCTATTACGTCACCAATCTTTCTCAGTATTCATCTCTCGAAACATGCGCGCAGTTGTGTGTTGATATTGCAGCTATGTATCAGACGAGTACCTTTTGTCCAGGCGGTCCGCAGGCTTTGGCTTCATGCCTCTGCCTTAAGAATTCGGTGTCAAAGGCAGTTTCAAGCACATTATCCTGGGAGATCAAGAATCGATGTCACAAGAATATGCTTGACAACCTGTCTTCTGCCAACGCTGTTCTTGACTACTACTGCAGTGCAGCAAAGGGAGAGGTGACAGCTACAGGTATTGCAGTTTCTCAAACAGAAAGCGCCAGCACAGGAGCTGGTTCAGGATCAATGGCCACAGAAACAAACAGCTCTGACGAATCAGAGTCCAAGTCCAAAGGCCCAAGTGCTGGGGTAATTGCTGGTGCTGTTGTCGGCGCAGTCGTGGGTGTCCTCTTGGGAGGTGGTCTTGTTTTCTTCTTCATGCGAAAGAGGGCTCGCAGTAAGAAACATATCAAGAGCAGTGACCTTTCAGGACATCATTCTCAGGAGAGGATGCAAAGGGATGATGCTATCCGGTTGAACCCGGTCGCTGCCGGTGGTGATGAGATAGCGCCTCCGCCGTATGAGGAGAGGCCTTCGGGGGCTGCTGCGTCAAGCAAGAAATAGATGGTTCAATTTAAGATTTTGGGAGTTATATAACCCGAAGCCATGGTATAACTTGAGGCCATATGAGATAGCACACTCTGGTTATGGAACACGAGACATCGTCTCAGAGGGATGTTGTGCCACTTCCTACTCTCTAAGCACAACTTGATGAAAATACACATTTAATCACAATTCGTTTATACAAAGTTTCGATTCACCAGTGCAACTAACCCGATTGCCAATGACCTTGGGAAGGCTCGGTTAGCCAAACGCAGCTTGGATCTGCAGCCAGATATGCAACATCGACTTAACCGCCGTGGCGCACACAAAAACACGCGCCAAGCGCAATTGCCCAATGAGGACTCAGCTACAAGTTTCATGCTGTGCTGCGCCTTGCTTCAATCACTGCAGTAGGTTCAGCTCTCAATTCAACTTTTCAGCTCCTTACTTGCGGTCAACCCTTGAAATAGTTGCGGGACTGCTCTAATGTTGCATTTGTCTCCTCAATTACCCTCTCTCAACACTACAAACTCTAGCCATCACTACATTGTCCCCCTTCACCATGACTTCATTCTGGGATCCAGGAAATCTCCTCCAAGTAACAGATGACCTCCGAAGTCGAGCTGGAGAAATAAAATGCCTTGGGAAAAACCGACACAATGCCCGATGCGGATGGGATGTTCCTCAACCCAACCACACCGAAGTCGGTCCACTACTCAGAGCCATGTCGCAAGTCAAACCTGAAGCAATCACCACCGAAACACTACGAAGACTAGCTACCCTCTGTCTCTGCGTTGATTTCCACTCGCATCAGGTAGATCAGGTCGTGAGGCATTGGAGGAGGGTTCTTGAAATGGCGACACAGCATCACCAGAGACTTCTGTCAATGGAGATTCCTGAATCAGATGAAGTTCAAACTCTTCAAGCAGATCTTGCTTCCAAGCAGGAAGAGTGTGATGACTTGAAAAAGAAGCTGGATGTCGAAATTGCTTCCAACACCCAACAAAGCGACGAATGGGAGGATAAATCAGAAGAGATGACGACTAAAATCACTCAACTCGAACAACAACTCTCTAGAAGCGAATACCGTCTGAAAATCACAGAAGCCGCAATATCAGATCAAGAACAAGGAAAACAAGCCCTCCTTCAGCAAAACAAAGAGGAATCGGCAGCTCGTACCAAGGCAGAAGAGGAAAATGCCACCCTCGAATCAAAGCTCAAGGCCCACGAAGACAAGCTCAAGGCCAGCGAAGACGAGCTCAAGATCGTCCGTGGGGAGAATAAAAACCTCACCAAAGATTTGGCCACGGTGCGGGAGTCGAACGAGGTTGGAATTGAGGCATGCCAGGATGAGATTAATCAGCTCAAAGAGATGGTGCAAGGTCTCACCAAGGAGCGTGATGAGAGAGATGCAAAGATACAGGAGTACCATGCACAACTTGGTAAACAACTCGCACAGAATACACTACTTGATGGTCGGATTGCGAGTTTGGAGCAGACGCGGGTTCAGTTGGAAGCAAGTATTGTTTCTTGCTGGATGCATTCATTTTGGACGTGGACGACACGGTTCAAGGGTAGACGGGGTAAACCTCAGTTGGTGGAGGGTAATACGGAGCTCAAGACTTATGCTTGACGTGTCTTCATTGGTTACTGGTAATTCTCGTTTCTGTACTAATAGCTTTCATATGTCCAATGCCTAATGTCAAACTTCTGTTTCCTCATTTGTGTGCCGTAAAACCCATCTGTCCTGTGGAGCACCGACCTTTCCCTAGACTCATTTGTATTCCTCAAGGAGGGACGTCTTCAATCAACTTTTCCCTGCTTCGCTTTGAAATCTTCAAATATGTGATACTGCATCTCGTCAGTTCGTCAATCTCCATCAAGAAAGATGAGAACTTACAGCCTCTTCCACCGCTTTTCGTGCTCCCGCCCAAACCTTCCTCCCACGACCTGGCATCTGCAGAGGGTTGGTGTCGAATAACCGCCACGAGTAACTATTCATAGGTCCTTTGGCAAGCCACTTCCAGAGCTCATAATCGTTCCACCAAAGCCACCATCCCCTCGTAGTAAACACATGATCGAGATGCTCATACAACCCAGTTCCTGCCATGCTGTGAAGAAATCGATAGAAAGAATGAGCCCTCACGTAGCCAGGCAACACAGAGTGATCAACAGTCCACTGCTTGCGCCACCAAACATGATAAGAATCCACCTCCTTGTCCATTTCTTCCTTTGACGGCAACAAAGAAGCAGGACGATACCCAACCAGGGCCTGTAGATCTTTCTTTTGGGCAACTTCTGCAGCCCAAGCTTGTGTAACCGCCATAGAGGCAAGTTCACAGACACACCAGACATTCTCCTGTGGAGCCATCCAACTAAGAAAAGCAACTGAAGAAGCCCACTTTGGAGGAAAGATCATTTGAAATAGCCTTGGAAGACTGGGTTCCTTTCGATCCTCAGCTTCTCCGGGTGCAGTCAAGGGGAACCCGACAGCGCCATCCATCTCCAGCTCTGGCATGAGAGAAAAGTCATGCTTGTAGCCAGTAGCAAAGATGACGACGTCAACTTCGACAATCTGCCCATTTCCCAGAATAACCTTTTTGTCTCCGATAAAGTCGACAAAACCGTGTACTGGGATTATTTCTTGGTTATACAGGGCAGGGAAGAAGCTTTCTTGCAAGGCTGGGTGTTTATGTGCCAAACTCGGACAAGGCACGAGACGCCATTCACCACGGACTTTTTCTCCAGCAAGTCTCAGCTTCTCCTTTTTTGGTGTATCAGGAGATACCGGTTCATGTCTGGCCGCGTCGTTGATCATCTTGTCGACCATGAACTTGTCAACCAAGGGGTTCGTCAGCCATGGAGCCCAATAGTCCAAAAGGTACTTGAAACGTAGGATAGGCCATGGTATCAGGCTGTCTGTAGGTACGCCATCATCGCCATACCTAGAGGCAACGATGCGACCACGACGGTAGGCTTGATAGGTCTTGGAAGCGTGTTTGCACAAACTTAGTGCAACTTCACAGCCCGTGTTTCCAATGCCTACAACCAAGACTCGTTTTCCTTTGTATTCCTCAATATTGTCACTAGAAACCAATCAGTAAACAGATCCAACAGATTCTTTAGCACTAACCTTCTAAATGCTTGCGAATGAAGAATCGTCCCCGTAAACATGTCCCGCCCAGGCATCGATGGCCAAACAGGCACGCTCTCACATCCATTCCCAAACACAACTTTGTCAAAGGAGAGTATCTTATCACCATCCGGTCCGGTGATGTAAATATCCCATTTTTCTTGAGATTCATTTCGAAGCACCTTTTTCACTGTGGTGCCAAAGCTGATGTGCTTGTGCAGTTCGAAATGCTTGGCGTAGGATTCGAAGTACTCGTGGATTTGGCGTCGAGATAGATAAGGTGGAGATTCTACCTTTATTAGCCAAAGAAAACTTCGACAAGCAAAGATAACCATGATTCAACCTTTTGGAATAGGGAAATCGCTGAAGCCAGACTATAACTGGTGAGTCCTGACCTCGAGATGAGAGGTACATAATACTGACCACAAACTTGCTGATATTGGCTGTAGTATCATCCAACGCCGACGTATACTCAGGATCATCACTATAAGCCCAAAGTCCTCCAACAGCCTCCCGCCGCTCAAAAGCAACAGCATCAAACCCCTCTTCCCGCAGACTTTTCAGCGCAGTGAGTCCTGCCGGACCTGGGGTCTCAACAACGTCAGTGGATGAATCAAAAACAGAGAGGCTGTCGACTTGCCAGTTCCCACAATCGCGACTGTCACGTCCTCCATCGTGGTGTGGTTCGAGAAAGAGGACAACTGTTGCGTGTTTAATTGCCTCGGTTTAAAATCCGATGTGACGTCTCAGATTATGGCGGTCGCTAGCTGATAAGAGCACATGAATGACAGGGATGTGCCGTTTCTCTAACCCGTATACATCAGCCACCGACCAAGAGTTCGCATTAACAGATCGACATTTGAACAAATGCGTTGAAGAAAGTCTCGACCATATCTGCTTAACTATAGAACCAAAAGTCCAAGAACTCAAAAGCCGTTGATTCTCCCAGAGAACGGCTCTGCCAACTTCACATCTTTGCACCTTTCAAGGGCTCCTCTTACATTATGCGTCCGCTCTTCAATCGACAAGTTATTCCTGTATCCCCTGTGCGTCTTCAACTTCACATCTCAGGTCGTGCCTGCGTTGCTTGCATGGTTCCATCTCCCTCAGACCATCACTGTTTTCGTTCGTACCTTTGTAAGCCCAAGTCTGTTCCAATATCCACCAAGTCAACCAAGAACCAGTCTTCGCATCTCCAAAGGGCGATGAGCACAGCCCTATCTGAGCCGACGCTGAAGCGGCCAGCAAAAGATAGCCAACGAAGAGCAAAACATAAACGACCCCAAGAAAATAATAACAGGCTCAAACTTGCCAATCCCATACCCAGAACTAACAGGCCTCGTCAAAAGCCTCGCCGTAACCGGTCCAGTAGCAAGGTTTCCAATACCCTTCCCAAAAGCCATCATACTATATATCAGCGCCGGATCCTCCGAGATGACGGATCCAAACTTGGGCCAGAAGACAGGGAAAGCTCCAGCGAATAGACCAAAGAGGAGGGCAAACATTAGAAGCGTGACGAATGAATGGGCGAATCCCCAGAGTGTGAAGGAGACTGCGGCGGATACGAAGGAGGAGATGAAGACTAGGAGGAGCATGTTGTTTGTCCGGTCTAGGATGAAACCAAAGGTTACTTGGCTGATGACGATGGCCAAGTTTTGAGCGGCGAGGATCAGAGCGCTCAAGGTTCCCGAGATGCCAATCAGAGACGCATAGGTTGGTAGATAGAGCGCGGGGATGTAGTAGCCAAACCCCTGGATCAAATTTGAAATGGCAAAGACCCAAAACATAGGCTTCTTCGCAAAACCAAAGTCGAGAATGCGCAGTGCTCCGTGGTGCGAAGGAGGAATTCGGGGCTTGAGCATGAACAAGAGAGGTCCGCCCAGCACGAACGCCGCAACGGCCACTGCTCTAAGAGTCGTCTGATATCCATACTTGGATAGTAAAACCTCGAGGAGAAACGGGTAGCCAACACCACTGGCACCACTACCCGCACACATGATACCGTATGCAAATCCACGTCTCTGCACAAACCATTCATTAAGCATGATCATTAGTGGAAAATAGAGCAAGATAAAACTTGTTCCGTATAGCACACCCTGTGTGACAATGAGACCGTTGACGGTTTTCATGAAGGAGGCGATAACGAGAGAAGCGACGCAGCCAGCCCAGCCGGCGGTAACCATATGGCGTTGAAAGCGCTGGAACCGCTTGATCAAGGGGGTAGCGATGGGGGCGCCTAGGAAGTAGATACTCGTTGACACGGTTCCTATGACGGCAAGATTCGAGTCGCCCTTAAACTCGGGTTGCTTGGAATAATAGTCTTGGAATACACCATACGAGAGAGGGAAGCCTGACGCTGTTAGCAGCTCGAACCTTGGCAAGAGGAAGTGAGCCCATACCCCATAGAACAGCCTCGATAGTGAAAATTCCGAAAAGAAATTTCCATGCCGCGGGGCCTCGATCTGGCGGTGGCAGAGCCGGGACGAGCGACTCTCGATCTTCACCACTCTCCTCGTGGATGGGAGGTTGGGCAGAAGCAACAGGCGCGAGTTCAACAGCCATTTCGACAGTGTTTAACAAATGAAGAACCGATCGAACATAAAAGATAGTCTTTTCGAGCACGACCCCTCACTTGAGGAAGAAGACCCATGATCTTGTCTCTCAAATGTTCGGCCGATGAACCCGAGAGCCGGTTGTCATTCCGGGGAAGTTGACTCGGCCCACAGGAACCAAGTCATAAATCTACTGCATGCCTAACTTTAATAATAAATTGCCTAATCACAAGCTGCTTCCCCATGTCTGCAATGGGGTTATTTAACAAGGTCTGTAGTTGATCGGAATGGCAGCCGTAGCTAGCCACCTGTGGGAACCAACGAGTCAAAGATACCTCCATCTTCGAGGCTTCAAAGGCAGACGGAGTTAGTAGATGGAGTTAGCAGAGCATTCTAAGTCAATGGGTAAATACTGTTACTTAAATCGCAGCCGAGGTACGGGATATGACTACAGAGGCTTGACCAAGACATGTTGATCCCAACATCCGCTCTCGGATTCGTTTACCGTGAGGCCGGTTCGGCTCTGAGACCCGAATTCAAGGTTCAAACTGCAAACACGTAGGCCGTGTAAAGGGCAAATAACAAATTGGCGACTTCTTTGAGCAGAAATATAAGCCAATCCACATTAGTTAGTCGTGAGAATAGTCGTTGACCGGAAATGAGTGTGTCTAAACATAGGGTAGGGGAAGAGTTGGTGTACCGGTAACCGCCTTCCCACCATGAGGCATATAGGGCCCAAATTAGGGACTCCTACCACAGCCCCCACTACACCAAGTGTTCAACACTTGGGCATCTTCCGTAGTATAGTGGTCAGTATGCAAGCTTGTCACGCTTGAGACCCGGGTTCAATTCCCGGCGGGAGAGATTCCAGCCACCTGTGTTACGCAGGGTTTCTTTTTTGCTGTTTTCGACTTCATCATTTTTGTTTGCCTTGGTTCACGATCCAACTTGAACCACACTGGATCGGCCCAACACTCATAACAGTCCCCCTGGATGATGCTACCTGCTATTTTCTCACGGACCTTGCATCCATGGCACCCCCTCTCTACCTAATGAGTCCATGAGATCAAAGGTATCGCCTGCCCTTTTTGATATCCCGGCCTATTTCCCATGAATTTAGATTGCTGAGCAAACGAGTAACGAGACACGCCTCCACGATTTGCTCCGATTGGGCGCAATGCAGCATACATGGACACTAGCCATTCTCTCACTATCAATGCAGAATCTTAGACAGCTATGACAACATCAGATTCCAACAGCAGTTGTCTATCAATCTATCAAGAAGTCTATATTCAGCTGCCAGCATCTTGCAACAACTGATGACACATACCGACGCCGCTTGGAGTCATCTTACACTAATGATACAGTCTCATCATCATACATAGGTACTCATACACACATATACAATCCATCCATCACTCCTCGAGCGGCTCCGGCTCCGGCTCCGGCTTTCGCGGCCGAGACTTGGCAATGATACGTTCCCAACGTTCCAATCGTGTAATGAGAGAAGCATCGTAAGGGGGGGAATCCATCATGGCCATGACAAAAGGACCCTGAGCACCCCAGGTGCAGCTGTGCAGATGGCTTGAAATCTCCTCAACCAACTTCTCTACCTCCTCGTCGGGATGAAGACCAACCGACTTCATCTCATCCAGAGCGTCCAGCGCAGCTGCAGCGTCACCGTACCGCTTCCAGTGAATGTCTGCGAGCTTGGCAAATAGTGGGGTCGAAACGCCGAGGACGTAGGATGAGAGGCCGAGATCCTTGATCCGTGGGATAATGTTCAGGGCTAGCATTGACGGCTTTAGGAATGCTGTGTCGAGGAGCTTTATGCCGGTGCTGAGGTAGTGAGTGTAGAGAGGTCCATGGACATCCATGATGCATCTCCCTTTTTTCAGTAGTGGACCAAGTTCGGCAGTTTCCTCGACAGTCGTCTCCTCAGCTGTTTCTTTGGCAGCCGCCTCCTCGTTCAGCCCCTCCTCGGCTGGCCCTTCGACTGCCGTTCCCTTGGCTGCCGTTCCTTTGGCCCTTCTTTTAGCAGCCTTCTTCTGTGTCTTGACCGGTGTCTCGTCAGAGAACCCAATCCCCAACTTGTAAGGCAGCGAAAAGACTTCATCCTCCATGACCTCCCAAAGCTCAGCATCCGTCACGCAAGCCTTCATCAGCGCCTCAACCCTCTGTATTTCCTCCTCTCTAATCTTCTGATATCGAGCCCACACGGCCATCTGCTTGGCCTCGGCCTTGTCGAGTTCAGGCAAGTCGCGGAGCTTGGGGCGCGCAGGTTGAAGCTTGAATAACCCTAGGGCGGTCTCTGCCGCATGCTGTAGCGATGCTGGGAATTGCTTCAAGAAAGTATCGGACTGAGCACTGCGAGCCTGATCGACCAGGGAGCCCTCAGAAGGTTCTTTACCAAAGGTCTTCCTGGCTGGCTTTTCTGGTTTCTGCTCTGCCTGTTCCTCGGCATCTTCATGTCGTTTCTTGGCCTTTGGCAACCGGCCTTGAGCAATTTCGTCAAAGATGCCCTTGAAGATTTCAGACTCGGTTGGTGTCAAAGTTCCTTCTTGTTCAGGGGTGACGTGACTGGCTGCTTGCTCTTCATCATCCCACTGGAAGGGAATCGAGTTGTCGGGTCTCTTGCTGCGCCTGTTCTTGGTAATGATGCCAGCTTTTTGGGCGACGAGCAGTGACACCGGACGCCTGCAAGCGAATTGCAGTGTCCGGGTCTGATATAAAAATGGAAGTAAATTCCGTGACATTTTTTTGGTGTACGTCAATGTCACTCTCAGTTGGTCGATCTTCAATTGAGTTGTCTAAAAATTCATGAAAATAATCCTTGATGCGCTATCGGCTAAAGCTCGGAATTGAAACGCGCTTCGAAAACGCGTGACTTCGCGCCAAAAATCAATTAACGAGTCGCGCTTTGGCTGGTACCTCGCACGTCACCACCGTGAATCACTTTGCCCGCTCCAATTTCCACCAGCGCGAACATTTTCTCCTTGCACAACACTTGTCTGAATCGCATTGTACCTCCTTATCCCCACCCCCACCGATCGTCAATCTCGGCAAGTTTCGTCTTGTTCCAAGAAACATCATGCCCGCCCAAACCGATGGCGCGCCGCTGAACGCCTTCCAGCGCCGCCGGCTGGAAAACATTGCTGCGAATCAGAAGCTGCTCAACGAAGTATCCGCGGTCGCAAAGAAGGTCGCGCCCAAGCCGCCTCCAAAGAAACCCACGCCTTCTCGATCGAGAACGCGACAAACACCCGTCAAGGCAGAGCCTACCCGTGCGACCCGTAAGAGTACAAGACTAGCCGGCCTTGGGGCGGACGATGGCACTTTGAAGAGAAAGTTCGAGATCGAAGCCGAAGTTGCAGCCGAACAAGCAAAGGCCAAGAAGCTGAGGGTTAATGGCGATCTCAGCCTTGGCGATATTGCAGTCGAGGGGAAGAAGTGGGAAGCTGGCGCAAATGGTCTCAAGGGGATCGTTCGCGGCGCGCAACCCGGAGTGCGGACGTTCACTGAGGATGACGTCAAGGAGACCACGGATAAGGGCCTCAAGGAGTTGCGACTTCGAATGAGCGATCTTAAGTTGTACGAACACTGGGCGCCTAATGGTATGTCATACTACACCGAGCTTGTCCGATTGTGCCACTAACTTGTGCAATCCAGATATCAAGATCACTCCCCAACGCGCGTACGCCCTTGGATTCCACCCAACAGAGTCAAAGCCCATCATATTTGCTGGCGACAAAGAAGGTGCCATGGGAGTGTTTGATGCCTCCCAGACTTCACCCGAAGTTGACGACGATGACGAAGACGTCGACATTCCCGACCCCGTGATTTCTGCGTTCAAGACACACTCTCGCACAATAACCTCCTTTGTGTTTTCGCAGCACGAGCCAAACTCTGTGTACTCGTCATCCTATGACTCTTCGATAAGAAAACTCGACCTGGAGAAGGAGCAGTCGGTTCAAGTCTGGGCTCCCGAGGATGCGAACGAAGAACTCCCCATCTCCGCATTGGATATGGCTGACTCCGAACCGAACCTGCTCTTCTTTTCGACCCTGGACGGAGGTGTCGGTCGTTACGATATCAGGACATCTGACGGCGCAGAAATCTGGAACTTGTCGGAACAAAAGATTGGTGGCTTCTCCCTTCACCCACTCCAGCCACACCTGCTCGCGACAGCTTCACTTGATAGGACACTCAAGATCTGGGATTTGCGAAAGATTAATGGAAAAGGTGATCTCAGGCATCCTGCGCTTCTGGGCGAGCATGAGTCACGCCTCTCGGTGTCGCATGCATCGTGGAGTGCTGGCGGACAAATCGCAACCTCGTCCTACGACGACACCATCAAGATCTACAACTTTGCCGACGCCGGGTCCTGGAAACCCAAGCACGACATCAAGGCAGAGGCCATGGAGCCGGCGTACAAGATTCCGCACAACAATCAGACTGGTCGCTGGGTCACCATCTTGAAGCCTCAGTGGCAGAAGAGGCCCCACGATGGTATTCAGAAGTTTGTCATTGGCAACATGAATCGGTTTGTCGACGTCTTTGCCTCGGATGGCAGTCAACTTGCGCAACTAGGCGGCGATGGCATTTCGGCTGTACCTGCAGTGGCACACTTTCACCCGACACTGGACTGGGTTGCTGGTGCGACAGCAAGCGGCAAGCTATGTTTCTGGCGGTAACTGTAACAAGCTTTGGCTCGAGGGACCTTGTACGAAATTTATTATTGCTATATCTGTCATTTCAGCGGGAGTTTTTGGTTTGCAGGGTTGGCGGGAGGTTCGGCATCACTCAGGGATCGCTTGTCGGACATGGTTTGGGGGATGGTGGAGCTGAATACGCGTTTGCAAGAACGACATACGAGACACGGTTTTGGGATGCTTTGTGGGAGTGCTTGTGTAGGGCAAGCAAACCTTGCTGGAGACACACGTCAATACAAACGTAGATTCCCGTGGCTGAGTTGATCATGTTTCCCATGTGCATTGCGTTTTTGTCTGCAGTTCCATTCACCAAATAAGCACAACCAAGGTTTCGCTTACCATGCTGAATGAAACCTTTGCATGCGCTTTGCATGCGGACGAGAAGTGACGGACACTTCGATCGAGTAAGGACAGGTGATCAATTCTTCTCCAATGCTAGCAAGTTCCATGGTCAGCATGTCCCCAGATCCTGGCCAATTCCCTCATCATCCGTTCTTTAACACTTGACCATCGAGGCACTTGCATGTGATCTGTTCATGTTCACGGTGTTGAGTCGCGTACCCCACTGGCGTCATTTGGTTATCGATAGTGAAACAACCAATCAGAGTCTACCTGCGTCGTGCTTGCTCCATGGTACTGGTCGAGAATGTTTCCTCTGCAGGGGGCCTTACAGGGCATCTTGGTCACTGAGGCCGCCAAGACCCATCTCCCGTCCACTAAAAATCCTCCCCCGCTAGAGCTTCAGGCGGATGGACCCGCTCTAGCGATACCGAGAGCGAGGCCCCCAGTGCCCGGAGCTGCCTAACAGTCTGACACGTCCGAGGCCTGGGTGAGGTCACTCCCCATGGAACCCAGGGTCAGGTCCCTTCCAGATCGGGGAATGCCATGTCTCATCCAACTCGTTCACAATCGCCCATGCGACTTTGTTTGGCGCCGACCTCGATCTTTTTTTCTTTCCTCTCCTCTTCACGCTTCGTCTCCCACGTCTCGATCTCGTCCGTGTATCCCGGCCTCGACCCTCTCCTTTGCGCCACCTCCCCCCGTCCTCCAAGGCTACAGTCCATCGGGATTGACGCCAGCGGATGGGCACCAAAGTCGAGTCCTACTGTTATCTACCTAGGCCAAAAGGTTACTGCATGCGGCGCAAACCGGGTCAAACGCTGCGACTCACGACGACGACGATAACCTTTTGAACTTCCCCAACAGTTCGTCCCTGCATCGCCCCATCGTGTGTATTCGCTCCGACGAGTCGATCCGAACAATCCTCCGACATTTTCACCCTCCCGAACCTTGAGAGCTGCGGTCGCGCTGCCTCAACCTCTCGCCCCGCTCTTCCCGAACCTTGATAACCACCATGGCCTCTCAGTCTGATGCGGCTCCTGTCCGAGCCAGCGTCGGTGATGACAATGTCAAGAAGCGCGTGAGCAGGAAGTTGCACAAGAGACGGCGCGAGGACCTCTCGGCAACCATATTCCCCGAACCTCTACAAGAAAGCGACAACTCGGGCGACGAGGATGTCGTTCCGACTCAGGGACCGCCCATGTTCATGAACATGAACCAAAGCATCTTTGGGTTGATCGCTGCAGCAGGCTCGCGGGTCGACTTTAACGATCGATTCGATGGTATCAGCAGTGACGATGAGGAGAGCCCTGAACCCAAGGACCGTGACGGGCCGTCAGAAGACATTTCCAAGACCTCTGTGTTAAAGTCACCGGGCAAAGAGAAAGGCCATCGTAGGAGGAAACTTTCGGAGCACAAGCTTTTACGCTCTCTTCCTGCATTGCCCAGGTTTCATACAAAGTCTAAGCGTCACTCCAGTCGTTTATCTGCTCCTACTGAAGTAGCCGACGAATCCAGCGATGCGAGCCAGAGTGGTATATCAACTCCTCCCACCTTTGCCATCACCCGTCACGATAGCTACGGTCGACAAGCACCTGTAATGACGCGAATGTTGGAAGCCAAGGCAGAGATGTCGAGCCGCCCGAGTTTTGACCTGGACCGGCTTTCGTCGGACGTGAGCCAGTCTAGCGGTAGCCAGGAACCGCAGCCTCTGGCGAAGAAGTTGATGGAGATCTTCGAGTTCAGCGAGCCAGAGCAGGTTATTGAGGGTATATTGTCTCCGTCCATGGGTGTCCGAGTGTCGCTAACTTGCTATAGAATATCCTTGCTGGTTGCTACAGAGTGTCCTTCTCCAAGGATACATGTACATCACTTCGAAGCACATTTGCTTCTATGCCTATCTCCCCAAGAAAGCGGTAGGTTAACTCTCTTCTGTCTTTAGGATATCGCACTAACAGGCCACAGCACGAGGCGGCCAAGTCGGGTTACCTCTCAAAGAGCGGCAAGCGAAATCCCAAGTACAACCGTTACTGGTTCCGACTCAAGGGCGATGTCCTGACGTACTATGCGAATTCGACGGATCTTTACTTTCCCCACGGTCAGATCGACCTTCGCTACGGTATCTCGGCAACCATCGTAGACAAGGACAAGGAAGGGCTTCACTTTCAGGTTGAGACTGGCCATCGCACATACCACTTCCGAGCCGACAGCGCACCTAGCGCAAAGGAATGGGTCAAGAGTCTCCAGCGTGTCATTTTCCGAAGCCACAATGACGGAGACAGTGTCAAGATTTCGTTGCCGATCGAGAACGTGATCGATATTGAGGACACTAAGATGATCCAGTTTGCAGACACTTGCAAGATCCGTATTATCGATAACGACGAGACTTACGCGATCGACGAGGTACGTAATGTCCAAGGTCTCTTGCACTAGTCACTAATTGTCACAGTACTTCTTCTCCTTCTTCAGCTTTGGCAAGGAAGCCATCAACGTGCTTAAGATTCTCATTGAGGATGCCTCGTCAGCAAATCGCTCAGCGGAAAAGATCGTGTCCAGCCGTGGCGAGCGGGAATCTTCGCAGCCTCCCTCAGCTCGAACTTCCATGGCGGCGAACAGAAACAGTTTGCATGTGGGCAAACTACGGACTACCAAGCTGCCAGACACTGTCAAGGCGACCTTGTCACCAATGTCACCCAATTCTCCAAGCCAGCTTAGTCCCCGCGCAAGTATGGATGCACCACGATCCAGCTTTGATGCGCTCAAGAATTTTGGTCGGAAGAGTATCGACGTCAGTCGCCCTCCTATCCGAGATATCAGCCCTCGAACGAGTTTTAACGGAACACGACGATCGATGAGCCGAAGACGTCGAGAGGGCACTACTACTCCGAAGCAAGCCCTGGACTCTGGGGATTCGTTCCTTCAGTCATCAGTAGAGGACCCGAGCATCTCTACTCTGGCCCCGTCTTCATTTGAAGACCCATCTGCCAGCCAGATCCTGAGAGGAAGTGAAGTCTTTCACAACCCAACCATGCGACGGTCAGCTTCTGCCAGCAGAAGGGTGTCTCCTGACAAGAACTTGCCCCGTAATTCGAGCGCGCCGCGCATCCGCCCCATTGTTCATGCTGCGACAACTGGCTCTATGCAGGAAATGCAAGGAGAGGGAGAGAGTTCTCAGCGCCCGCTCACTCCAACGTTGCAGAGCATCACCAAGATGGGGGCATATCCGTTGCAGAGAGCAAATGCATTTGCCGAGTATCTCAGCAGGACGAGCCAGCGCATGGGTTCAATGTTTGCGACCGAATCAATGGGCTACGTCGAGAAGGTGCACGGGATGTGGAAGGGAGGCCACCGCCACTACGACGAGCCTTCTGGGCTTAGACCCGATGATTATGATGAAGACGAGGAGGATGGAAAGATCCAGAACGCGACGGATCGATTCCGGGCACATTTTGCGCTGCCAGAGTCGGAGAAGCTTCTTGCGACATACTTTGGCTACATTGTACGAGTCTTGCCACTTTACGGCAAGTTCTACATCAGCGACCGCTCATTCTGCTTCCGAAGTCTTGTTCCGGGGACAAGGACCAAGCTCATCCTGCCCTTGAAGGATATTGAGAATGTCCACAAGGAAAAGGGTTTCCGATTCGGCTTCTACGGTCTTGTAGTTGTCATTCGAGGGCATGAAGAGCTCTTTTTTGAGTTTCGGCCACCGGAGATTCGGGATGACTGCGCTGTTACTATGCACCAGATTCTCGAGACGAGCCGATATCTGGAAAAGTCGGGAATCCTTGAACAGGAGGAGCAGGAAGATGAGGACGCCGCAATTGCTGAGCGTGATGCCTTGAAGGAGGCACGACAGGACGAGTTTGCCGATCACGAGCTGGAGCTTCCTCATGAGACTTCCGGAGTCTCTAATGCTCCAACAATCCTCTTTGACGATCCCAACGCGTCTGCTCTTGCGTTCAAGCCCCAGAAGTCGATGAAGGTCACATGTCTTACGATCGGTTCCAGAGGCGATGTCCAGCCATACATTGCGCTGTGCAAGGGCCTCCTTGCCGAGGGTCACAAGCCTCGAATTGCCACACACGGCGAGTTCCAGGGTTGGATCGAGTCCCATGGCATCGAGTTTGCTCGTGTCGAGGGTGATCCAGCTGAACTGATGCGCTTATGTATCGAGAATGGAACCTTTACATGGGCATTCCTTCGCGAGGCAAACTCGACCTTCCGGGGATGGCTTGATGACCTTCTCGACTCGGCATTCAAGGCATGCGAGGGATCAGAGCTTCTGATCGAGTCTCCATCGGCGATGGCGGGCATCCATATCGCAGAGAAGCTCGGTATTCCCTACTTTAGAGCTTTCACAATGCCTTGGACTAGAACACGAGCATACCCTCATGCCTTTATCATGCCCGAACACAAGATGGGAGGAGCCTACAACTACATGACGTACATCATGTTTGACAACATCTTCTGGAAGGCCACCGCTTACCAGGTGAACCGATGGAGAAACAACACGCTAGGGCTCCCTAACACGAGCCTCGAAAAGATGCAGCCGAACAAGGTTCCTTTCTTGTACAACTTCAGCCCTAGTGTGGTTGCTCCACCTTTGGACTTTTCCGACTGGATCAGAGTGACGGGTTACTGGTTCTTGGATGAGGGTGGTGAGTGGGAGCCACCGCAAGAATTGCAGGACTTTATCACCAAGGCCAGAGCAGATAAGAAGAAGCTGGTCTATGTCGGGTTCGGGTCCATCATTGTCAACGATCCTGCCAAGATGACGCAGGAGGTTATTGACGCAGTCCAGAAGGCCGACGTTCGATGCATTCTCTCCAAGGGTTGGTCTGATCGCATCTCTTCCAAGGAAGACCCGGCCAAACCACGAGCTCCAGAGCCAGAGATGCCTCCGGAGATTCACGTCATCAAGTCGGCGCCACACGACTGGCTGTTCCGGCAAATCGACGCCGCCGCACACCATGGCGGTTCAGGAACAACGGGTGCCAGCTTGCGGGCGGGCATCCCAACAATTATTCGACCATTCTTTGGAGATCAGTACTTCTTTGCCAGCAGAGTCGAGGATCTCGGAGTTGGAGTTTGGGTTAAGAAATGGGGAACCAACAGCTTCGGTCGAGCACTCTGGGAAGTGACTCGAAACGAACGCATGATCGTCAAGGCACGTGTCCTTGGCGAGCAGATTCGAAGTGTGAGTCTACTTGTTCTTTCAGTTCAGTGACGATTATTTACTAACAATTTTATAGGAGGGTGGCGTTGAGAACGCTATTCAGTGCATCTACCGCGACCTCGAGTATGCCAAGAGCCTGATCAAGCGCAAGGCGGGTAAGAATGAGCAGCCGGATTCGGGTGAAGACGACGATACAGAAGAGAGCTGGACGTTTGTCGGGAGAGACGAGCCGGATCCTGACATTGTTACCAAGAAGTTGAGCGAGGGCTTGGCCGGTTTGGGTACCGGCAGTGAGCGATCACTTGGAAGCCAGGTGCAGAGCTCAGTTGCCACCTAATGTTTTGCTATTTATCTACTGCATTTGCGAAGCATGTTTACTTTTGGATGAGGCCAAGGGCCAAAGAGCGATGGCTTAATTATGAGCTCAGAATTTTTGGATTGCTGTAACGAAGGAGTCTGGTCTGGATGTTTTTTGTTGTTTATTTTCACAGGGATAGACACTGCTACTCTAGAGTGATAGAGATTGCATGCCCGGAGCTATTGATCTTTTGACTAGTCTGACGATCATGGTGCAGTGACGGTGTGTGAGTTATGAGGCAATGCATTTGCAAATAGAGTCTTTACAGCGCCTTTTCCTCCAAAACTGCTTCTCCAATGCTTCTCTGCTCGCGTCGAATATCTTCCTCCTCCTGCTGGATATACTTGAGGGGTCTCTTGGAAGAGATTGCGTCCTTGTCGTTGATGACGATGACGGATGGGTTCTCACGGAAGTAGGCGTCCAAATCTTCGAGTTTGCGGTTGGCTAAGGAAGTTAGGATAAATCTCGGCAAATGGGTACTCGGGCGAACTCACAAGTTTCAGGGTACAGGAAGTAGATGACAGGGAGGAAGAAGGCATTTGTAACCGTCCAGACGATCCAGAATCGCCAACCGAGATTCTGAATGCCAATAGGGGTGATTTCGACAACGATGAAATTTGTCATCCTGAATAGGTTAATCATGGCCACTTCAAAGAGGAGAGTCTAGCTTACCAGTTTGTTCCAGTTGCAAGAGCAGCTCCCTTGGTTCTCATAGGCAAAGAATTAATCTCAGTAGGATACAACCACGGAACACCCAGCATTCCAATTCCAAACGATATAAAGAAAAGGAAGAAGAATGCAATCGAAGCTGAAGCGTAGGATTCTGTGTTAGGACCATCTCCTTCGGCATAGCGGAGCATGATGGTGATGATGAGGAAGGAAAGTAGTTGCCCAGCCGTGGAGAGAAGCATGAGTCCTCTTCTACCCCATCTTTCAACGAGGAGAACGGCGGCTGAGGAGAATGCTAGGTAGGAGAGGGAGTTACAGGCCGAGAGGAGTCGGGCCATGCTTTCGGAGAGACCGACGGAGTTGATGAGGACAGTAGGCATGTAGTACGACCTAAAACGTCAACAAATATAACCCAGATGGTCAAGTTCAGCCACTTACATGATGTTGATGCCTTCAAACTGTTGCATAAACTGCGTAAAAGCTCCAAGAAGAAGACGTCGCATAGTCTTTGTATCCGCCTGATCTCTATTTCGACGCAACAAAATGTCGCTCCACGCAACAGAGTGTTCCCGCTCATAGTCGACACTGAACTGAATCTCGTGAAGCTGAGCAGTAACAACCGCATCAGTAGTCTCCTTATCTTCAATACAAGCAATGATCTTGACAGCTTCATCAGTTCGATCGTGAGCAATAAGCCAACTACACGCAATTAGTCAAGAACAAAGAGTAAGGGGGTGTGTAATTACCGGGGAGATTCAGGCAGCCATGGGACGGTGCCAAACAAGATAAAGATAAAGACAAACTGAAATGCAAGAGGGAATCTCCAGGCAACGGAGCCTTCGACAAAGGATAGACCGTAGTTGATCCAGTTGACGAGTGAGAAACCGGCAATATTCATTGCCATTTCTAGAATGACGAGTTTTCCACGCCACTTGGCTTGGGCGGTTTCAGTCTGCCAGATAGGTGCAGTGGCAGTATTAATACCATTCCCAATACTGCACTCATTAGCATTGATTGTGTTTTGGTTGGCTTTTTACGTACCCAAGGATAATCCGTCCAACAAACATCTGCGCAAGACTATACGAAGTACACTTGATCAGAGTACCAACAGACATGATTACGGTTCCCATGATAATGGCCTTTTTACGGCCTAGGCGTTCACCGATGGTGAAAGCGATCAAGGCTCCGACGAAACAACCAATGTCGTAGATTGCTGTGACGGTTGCTAGGAGGTTTGTTTTGGATGGACCGACGAGGTTGTGGAGTTCGAGAAAGTCCTTTGTTACGACGACACCACCTAAACATGTTAGACTGATGATACACCGTAGGGGGATACATACTGAAGACTCCTTGATCGTAGCCAAAGAGGGTCATATCCGTAGCACAAGCAACCTCATCAAGTCAGTACAAACATGAAGTATATCCC
This sequence comes from Fusarium drepaniforme, assembly GCA_012978555.1. NCBI lineage: Eukaryota > Fungi > Ascomycota > Sordariomycetes > Hypocreales > Nectriaceae > Fusarium > Fusarium drepaniforme. Next base: position 26,755 of record JAALXN010000948.1, read on the forward strand.
TTGAAAGGAGCTCACCGTGATCCAAAACGTAAGCCATCCCCCTCTATACCCAAAAAAGGGCTTCTTCTCTGTAGAAACCGCCATATCGACGTCTCAAAAAACGAAAACAGATTCTGTAAACTACTAAGTTATATGTGTACGAGTATACGAATAATACAAATAATGCAAAGAGGTCGATCACTTTCCTTATATAATCGTTACATTCCCTTCAACCGCATCACCCACCACAAGGAACAACACCCCAGAAAGCACTCACTTATAGCCGCTTCAATAAGATGTCACCTTCACCGAGTTATCTCCATCCCATAAACACACACAGCAAGAAAACCTCGCTGCCTACGAGTCATGACCCCACCCCCAACGCATCCTCCCCTCCATCACGTTACCCCAGAATTACCTGTTCCTCGTCAGCGGACACTTCATAGACAAACGTCTGCGGGGACTCCAGAAGACGAGAATTCCTAGCGTCGATCCTCCAGGCCTCGCTTAAGCAGAAACTTGCGGTCAATTTCCTTGTTCCTCTCATGATCGACGAGGAATCCCCGGATTGGAAAAGGCAGGGATTGGAATCCTTAACTCACGTGTTTTTTAGTAGTGATCAGTTTTGTGTATGTGGGTGTTCTGGAAGGGTATATTAGGCTAATTTCTTTTGTTTTTTGGGCGGGTGACCTTGCAGAGGTTTGTATTCTGTGGTTCGAAGGATGATGGGCGTAGGGCTGGTGAACCAACAGAGCTTTCACGTATGCGGCTCCGTTGTTGTCATGTCTTCCGTCTTGTAACACGAGATTTGCCTTTTCCCTATTGACAAAATCATCTCCCAGACCAGCGTATATCTAGAGTTTATTTGCTCCCGTCAAGCGCCCCTGAACTCTGTAGGGTTGTAAGTTACTCTGATCCCAAACACAATCTGTGTGCCATCTGGAAGAGAAATGAAGCGGCGATTCTAAGGTCTCGGGGGGGGTTAAAATTGCAGTGCATAATATGGTAGGAGCGAGAAGCGTTGACGGCGACGACGGGAGCGAGCTGTCGCGCAGGAAGGGCAGGGCGGACGAGGGGAGCAGCGAGATCAGCCCGCCGCGAGACAGCGCGAAGTCCTCGAGAGAACATTGTGAATATATGAGTTGTGTGGGTGAGTGTGTGCGGACGGGATATGTGCCGATTGAGGAGTTGCGTTCGGTTGGACACCACGTAAGGCAGACATGCCTACCCCCATGGCATGGACAGGCTCTAGGAGGGTAGCTTGCCCAATAGCACATCACCAGAAATCTTTCTGATAAGATGTACTTCCATAGCCCCGATGCGGTTCTTTGTTACCAAGGGCTTGTTTGTGCCGTCTATAAATGAAGATTTCACTTCACTCGTCGTTCAATGAGAGACACTCGGCAAACTTCGTCTACTCTTCTCAACTATCCAAGTCAAATACGTTCCCAAATGCTCCCTAGGAAGTATGATTCGTTGACTTTGTCGTTGTTATCTCGTCAGAGCCAGGGAAATAAGATTTCTGTGCCCAATATCTACTCCCGGACCAGCTTATGTTAGTTTCAACTTATTCCCTCCCATCAAGCACCTGTCAATTCATTCGGACTAGAGTATTCAAACACAAACTATGTGACCTATCTCGTTCAACAACAAGTGGGGGACTCAAGCTCTTGAGGGGGGTTAAAATTGCAGTGCAGGCTCCGCTCCAGGGGGTCCCCACGGGCTTGGTGTTGAAGGTGGGGCGGGCCCGGCCGTGTATTTGCGGCGACTTTCGGCACTGTATAAGCCTCTCTTCATCCCAGTGCACAAGGAGGCAACAGAGTTGACAGTCACTGTAACTGCCTCGCTTTTATAGCTAAGGCCTATGATAAGATAAGTAAGTGACGAAAATAACCCCAAAGTCTGTATCTCTTTAATAGTAAGACCAAAACTCTGTTTTTTCGTGGCGATGATCACCTCCTTGATTTGTTAGCACTTTGACCAGATATACCCCCAGGTACACTCCATAAATCGGCACCCATTGTTAAGGGAAACCTCTCATTGAGTCAGTCTTCCTGCAAAATCATGGTATTTCCTAAATCAACGCCCCTTTCCCTAATCAATAGATCCCTTACCAAAAGCTTGTCTGTGTTGTAGGTGACAGCTTCCCCCTTTTCCATTGTGCAACAAGAGATCATTTGTCTCCTAGTATCAAGGTTTTACCTCCTCCTCATATAGCAATACCCCAGATGAATTGTTCGTGTCTCCACTTCGACGGAAGAAACTTGGTAGGATCTAAGCACTTGAAGGTGGTTAAAATTGCAGTGCATAATTGGAGGCCGGACCTGAGGCCGGTCTCAGAGCATCGCACTAGGAATGTTATAGCTACAATATCCATAATTCAAGATTATACCTACCTAAGCTTTATTTATATAACTAGGGAAGTTGCAAACGACAGCCCGTTGTCAAGGGCCAACTAAGCTGATTTTAATACCTGAGGTCCACCTCCAACTTGCAAAGGCTTCCATGTCAAGGCATCCTAGGACTGTTAAATCAATAGAGGTCATGTTTGATTTAGCTCGGTTGCAAACATCTTGTTTGTGTCGTCTTTGGAAGAACATTTCACTATGATCCATCTTTCAGGGTATCAACAAATTCCTTCTACTCCCCTCAAATACTGTACTCAGCCACATTATCGAATGCTTGCCCTCAGAAGAATGACTGTGTGTTCACTTGAATAAAAAGCAAGTTGGCAGGACCTAAGCGCTCGAGGGGGGTTAAAATTGCAGTGAAGCTTTTGGCGCAGGTACAATAGGTTCAACGCGCTGCAAGTGGGAGCCAATCAGCAACACCAATGATACCGGTACCTGAAAGAGTTGGTTGCATGTAAGGCTTACGCAGCTCGTCTCCAGGACATCCCGCTGCTGGTTTCCACTCCTTTCCCAGGCCATTCACAATCTACGTTGAGGTGCTCTCATCGAGAATCCCCAAGACAGCCGAATTAGAAAGACATTCCCTTCATAAATACAAGTTATGTGACCTATTAAAGCAACACAACGAAGATTCAGGTTCTTAGGGAGGGTTAAAATTGCAGTGAAATTCTTACAGCTAAAAACCAATGCAACGTTAGGTAGGATGCGCATGGTTGGACAAAAGTCCACACCACTTCGTCAGCCGGCGCTTCATGAAACCAACCAACACTCGCTCATGCATGTTGGGCGCGAAAGCACCCGAAGAGATAAAAGAGTCAAACGCCACACACTCATAACAGGTCCCATCTTGAACTCGTTTTTCATGTTGATTGATTCCATCATACAAAATGCTTTGTCTCAAATGCCAAGAACGTCTCCAACAAGGGCTTAGCCCAACTCTGAACTCCTACTCTCCAGGTCATCATCCGACCTACCAGAGTCTTGAGAAATCCATTGAAGAGGGATGCTATGTCTGCAGTCGTTTCTGGGAAGATCTAAGTGTCCAAGAGCGAGACCTCATCTCCAGCACCTCAAAGGCTGACTGCACTGTTGAATTGGCAAAAGCCGGTTTTTCTACAGGTACTTCTCTGATTGAGGGCAAGAATTATGGTCATCCTGGCAGTTACCTTTTCAGTGTTGTGTACAGCATGCCCTCCGTGTATACTGCTCCTACAGCTCGGCGGAGAGCGTGCTTTCTTGTAGAGCCTGCCAAAGGTTGGTGGCTGCACATATCCTCCAGAGTTGGCTTAAAGACTAATAATACCTCAGACAACATAAGCCTCTCAAGTCACAGCCTCGCCCAAAGCACAGGATCTCAGGAGACGCTTTCTCTGGCCAAGCGTTGGGTCAGGGAATGTGCCACACACCACGAACGATGCAACAAGCCGGTCAACGAAAAGCCTTGGTATCCTACACGTCTTCTCTCCTTCAACTCCCACGAAACATCCACCGTCCGCCTAATAGAGACTGGCCGAACGAGACCCGATGGACCGTACATGACACTGAGTCATCGCTGGGGTCCTGATCCTGTTGATCATATCGTCTTGACAAAAGACACATATCCGCAACTCCTCGAAGGAGTTTCCCTGTCAACCCTGCCTCAAGTCTTCCAAGATTCCATTTCCATCTGCCGCCATTTGGACATAGGTTACATCTGGATTGACTCACTATGCATCCTCCAAGGCAAAGGCAACGCCCAGGACTGGCAGCACGAGGCTTCATTGATGAAGGATGTGTATTCCAACTCCTTCTGCAACATTTCCGCCGCCGATGCCCCTGATCCTTCCCACTCCATCTTTAACAACCACCAGGACCTTCATAAGCTTACCCCCCAGGTGGTAGTGAGGAGCGGCAACGACGCCGCAAAGACCCCAGAGAGATTCATCCTTTCTGATTATAGATTCTGGCAACAAGAAGTCTCAAACGCGCTTGTCAACAAAAGAGCCTGGGTCCTTCAGGAACGTTTCCTAGCTCCTCGCATTCTTCACTTTGGTAAGAGGCAGCTCCTCTGGGAGTGCTGCGAAAAAGATGCTGCCGAGGTCTATCCAGATGGTCTACCCTCTTCCCTATCAATGTGTCCGGATGCCGCTCTCAAGCAGCTCGATTCATCCGAGTATATCAGCGGGATAGCTCGGTACCGGGGCCTTCAGGGTGACGGGAATTCCGCTCCTCACTTGTTCTGGGCTCACATCGTAAAACTATACACAGCGTCAGCACTGACAGTTCCGAGCGATAAGCTCATTGCGTGCTCCGGAATTGTCAAGAGGATGGCCGAGATTGTACAGGATGATTACGTCGCCGGCATGTGGCGTCGGTATCTTGAAGGTGAACTCCTATGGATGGTACAAGGCAACCACCATACGACACGACCCAAGGAATATCGCGCTCCCACTTGGTCTTGGGCCTCTATCGACGGACCCGTCATTCCCGGCCAACCACGGATTCAAGATTCGCTGATAACAGTGCAAGACTACCATCTCGACTACTGGACAGATGACAAGACTGCTGCAATCCGTGGTGGCTGGCTCCGCCTTCGTGGAGTTCTCAGAAGGACAACCTTGAAACGCAAAGCGGGAGAAGGCTACTATTGGGACATGTTTCTGGACGGTGAAAAGATCAACACCCGAGAAGAGACATCGTCGGCCAACTGTGAGCCACGAGTGATGCTCGACATTCTCCAGGAAGACTTTGACCAAGAAAACGCCCAGGGTTTGCTGTTCTGCATGTGTGCCAGGTCCAAGAATGAGGGTTGTGCAGCTATGTACATACTACTTCTCAAGGTGGTTCAAGGAGAGACAGGAACGTTCCAACGTATTGGGCTTGCCCATGCCTGGAGTCCGAAAGTTAAGGAAAGAGTTCTAATGAGGAGACCGGGAGAAGCACAATTTCCATGTCTCGAGTATCTAGATGGACTGCACTCGATATCTATCATCTAGATAGGTTTATTCTTTGACATTCCTCTACTTTCCTTATACGCGGTCTCGAGTTGGAGTCCAGTGTTGATGGATCTTCCTTCCTGTCGAGATTAGCTGGGCCGTCCGGCTGCGCCTCAACTGATTGCATATTGCATAACAACGAGGCAGACAAACACCGGGCTACCTTGCTACAGCCTCACCAGGCCGCTAGCTCCTGCAAATTACAATAGTATGTGTCTTATCTACCTAATATCAGGTGTTTTAGCAAGGCATAATACATTTATCGGCTGAACAACTCACCCAATCAACCTCCATCTCCCTTGCGTCTCCACCACACGCAGCCATACAAGGCATTTCCATCATCTGACTCTGATCAAACAAGGCTCTCATAAATAACTCATCTCTTCTAAATCCACATTCTATTCGTTCTATTCTCCAACCTCGTCACCGCGATCACTAAACGGGCCTTAAAATCATGGCAGGATCAACAGATTCCACCACAACCGTAGCCAATCTTTATCACCCTCTCGATGCAGACAAACAAGAACTGCGTCTCTTCGAAATCTGTCCATCTGAAGACAGCAACTCGCAGGTCCAATTGAAAATCATTCCTCGCCGATTTGAGGATGTACGCGGCCAGTTCATCCCTTTCTCGTATGTCTGGGGCGATCCAACAGACACCGAGATCATCATCATCAACGAGATCCCTAAGAAAATTCCCAACAATCTTTGCCTTCTCTTACGGCAAATTCGGGGCCTTCTCCCTCGTATCCTCTCCGACATCCCTTGGGGCAAGCCCGCGCTCTTCTGGGCTGATGCGATATGCATCAACCAAGATGATACAGAGGAACGTAATCATCAAGTCCAGTTCATGAGGTCCATATACGGCTCCGCGCCAGTAGTCCTTGCTTGGCTTGGGCAGGCCGAAGACTCACATCTCGCCGGCAACATCGTCGACGCCTGTGCCGCATGGATGAATGCCTTTGAAGAGAAGCACCAAGAGTTGGCCTATTTTCGGAAGCAGGATCCAAACTGTGACGGTTGGATGGAAAGACATCCAGACTTTTGGATATTCTCCGGAGATATTAAGAAAACGAACCCACACTGGGCGGCCATCAAGAAACTGCTACACTCGCCGTACTGGAGGCGCACCTGGATATTCCAAGAGATAACACTGCCGGCTAGCACTATCCTTATGTACGGCTCAACCCTCATTAGGCTATCCTCGTTAGAGGCACTCGTCACGTGGACGAGTCAGTTCCTCAGCAGAGCAGCATCTGATTTCTCATTCTTAGATCCAAGAAATTATCAGAAACTACACATAACCGTACAGATAACCAGACATGCAGCCGGTAACTCGATTGTCTCACCAATCATTACAAGAAAACGGTTAGCCAGCCACCGACGTCCAACACTCGATCTTGTGTCAGCCTTGGCTGACCTCGGCGCGAGCGACCCACGGGATAAAATCTTTGGCCTCCTGGGTGTGATGGATACGCATCTCGTTGCAGACTACAACAAGTCCGTCGTCCAGGTTTACTGCGAATTTGTCTCGGCTTGGATACGCGAGATCCAGGACCTCAACTTTCTAGTGGAAGCTTACCGCATGCCTCACATAGAGGGGTCGACAGAACAACCGGAGCTGCCTTCGTGGGTTCCAGACTGGAGTGTCATCTCCCGGGCTTTGCGCACGGGCCTCGACACGGTGGATGTATTCCCGGTAGGACATCCTTTGGCTCGGATGGGCTTCGAGGCATCTAAACGTCTCCCTGTAGACCCTACGCACATGAACCAATCTTCTCGCGTCTTGACTACCACTGGGGTGGTATGTGGCGAAGTGGAGGAGGCATACCCAACCTGGAAGAATTCTAAAGGGGAATTGGCCATTGGGACCAGCTTTTTCAATCTTGTACAAAGGCACACAGATCGCTCCAGGCTCGAGGGACATGGCCGCTCAAGAAGGCATATATTCCAAATCCTCTTCCGCACTACCCTCCAAGATAGATCCCTGTTAGACACGTCGGTGTGTCTTCGACACTCGGACGAAACAAGATTCCATGCGTGGGGAATTTGTTTTCTTCTTCGCCTAGCAAGACGTTACGCGGCTAGCTGCGATCCGCCGGCACACCGTCATGATTTCCTTCCCTGCCTAGGCATCCCGCATGGACCAGAGTTCTCACGCTTCTGGAAGGAAGAGATCTTTGGCGACATCAAGTTGGAAAAGCCGGAAGTGGCTCAGTGGCAAGATGCCGAAGCGGCTTTCCAGTGGGCGTGGGAAAACCACAGGGCCGAGTTCGCGAGTATTAGATCACGGATGCTCACAAGTCTCGCCTTGAGCATCAAGTTTCTCACCAATAATAATTACATGGGCATAGCCAGTTCTGTCGAGGCAGGAGACAAGCTTGTCGTGCTGGCTGGCTGTGACTCCCCAGTGCTCCTCAGGCCGAGAGACGGCCATTACGAGCATATCAGCGCATGTTTCGTGGTAGGCCTCATGGATGGGGAGGCGAAGGATATGGTAGACCGAGGGGAAGCAAAGCTTGAGATGTTTGAAATCCATTAGCGGTGGAACAGGCCCAAGAAGCCCGGAAGAGTCAAGGTTCATGTTTTCGTAGTCTTCTCAAAACAGCAAGATTCTTTTAAATCAACAAAATGAGCACATCCGATGCTACTTGGTTGGCCGTATTAGATGCGAGACGACAAACCAGCAACTAATACGAGTCAGGGGAAGCAAAGGTAGACTAGAATGACTTGGGACATTATCTAGAGGGAAAGATGCAACAGGTTGGCACTCAACTATTCCCTGAGCCCCAGATTCTCGAACCGGCGCCCTAACGCTTGGGGTGAACTAACTCTTCTAGTTGAGCTTAACTCCTTTTATCTACCAGTTGGGGAGCCATGTAGGCTTGTTGGACAGTGGATCAAAAGTTTCGGCTTCAGTCACATCCATCAAATCCAAGGCAACGATATGAGTGAGGTCAGTAGGTCAGAGTGGAAGATTCCTAGCCGCCAGCAACTAAATTCCCCAGTCTATTATCAGTGGACGCTACAACTCAGACCTGTGGTATTTATCTCATACTGTCTATAATACAGGCGCTCACGTTTGTTTCCAATGCGTCGTCTCGTAGGATATGATATCCCATTCCCTCAAAAGCCAAGAATCCCCAGCACTTACTCGTCCCCTTCGTCCCAAATATCATCGTCTTGCTCTACCCAGTCAGTTGGTGGCATGTGCCACTCCATGCTCGCAGTTCCATACTGAGCCTGGTAATACCTCGCAGTGATGGGCAGAACCGCATCTCCATTCTCAAACCGTCTCAGTGGCAGCCGCGAAGCTGTGAGCCACCATCTCTCGAAGAACTCTTTTTCCAGCGCTGCCGATTTTGGGTTTCGCGTCTTCACCATCACTTTGCCGTTGCTGTCCGTCTGGGGGAGGCCATCGCAGCCCATGACAACCTCCCACAGCAGGTCGTAAAAGATGGGGCAGTCGAACCAAGGCGAGGACATCAAAAAGTCCTTCCATATACCGTCGTCGTTTTCACCAATGGCGGCAGTAGCGTGAGATTGGGTACACTCGCGCCACCAAAGCATCATACCCACGAGGTCGTGATACTCCCAGAGACGCACACTCCCGTCAAGTGGCTCGTTGAGTCTCCGGGCTCTGTCCAGGGCCGTCCAGAAATAAAATTGGAAGTGTTCCGACTTCTTGTTGAGGAGACGCATCTTCTCATCATCAGATTCGGGCACCTGGTGTGTGAAGATAAGCACCTCCCGGGAAGCGATGGCCCAATTCTCGTCTAGGTCGGGTGGGTGCCTGGTAACAGGAGATTTAAAAAAGGGATAGGGGTGTAGACGGTTCTGACCTGCATGGCTCAGCTCTCTTGTTGCCGCGATTCCCCCTGGGGGGTCTCGAAGGTCCACCGCTTGTATCTCGGGGATACAGCTCGCTGGCCGCGGTTGTTGTGGGCCGGGCTGAGTCGACATGGCTCGGAGAGTAGTAGTCGGGGTGAGTCTTTGTGATAGCTTCAAGGCTATGCTGCGCTGTGGTGTGGGACGGTGGTCTCTGAGTGGTTGCTTATGCTTCAGGTTTTCTGAATCGTTGTGAGACTTAGCGGTCCAAGTTCTTGATGGGCAGCGCGAATTTATAGTAGTCAATTTAAGAGCATTCACACGTTTATTATCATTCTGTCGCAAAGTCGTCACGGCAAAAGCGAAAGATGCCTTTCAGCAGGTACCGCAGCTAAACTAGGTTACATCCTTTGCCACAGGTTCGTTGTTGGAAACCGCAGGCAACAACCTTTGTTGCTCTGGAACTGTTTTATATGCCTCCCCACAGCCAGATAAAGCTAGTATAAATTGAGAAAGGCAAATCGCATTCACTTTGTCATCACGCCTCGCGTAGCCCAACAGACAAACAGAATTGTGTTTGGTGATAGCTTCATCCCCCCTTTGCTAATCCGTGCAAATCTACTGGACAACCCCGCTTACATAACACCCCTGCAGGCGGCTTTACCCCGGCCATCAACTGTCAACCTTGTACATACTTCCCGCCTTACGTAATCCGGCAAGGCGTCTCATCCACAGTTGAATCGGTTGCTCGGAAAACAATCACCTCACGAGGCAAACCGTCGAGATCACCTCCTCACCAGCGAAATAACGAATCTACCCGCCCGCACGAGGGAGACACGGTAGCGAGACGATCCGAGAAGTTCAATTGACCGATCCCCGACGCCAAAGAGCGAACCGTTTGCTCGCCATGCCTCAGGATATGCCCCCTCGGGGCGGGTACGAGCCCGTCCAGTACAAGGTGCGTTGGGAGAGAAGAGTTGGAAGAGGAGTGTTTTGAGGTGCTCTGGATGGATGGTATTCGTTTGGATGCGCAATTGGGACGTTCAGGCCGGCGAAATGGGCTTAAAGACTACCCGACGATGCGACCAAAGAGACCCCTTCAACCTCAAGAGCTGGATACACTTGGAGACGGAACAATTGAAGTCCCAAACAAATGCTGACTCTCAGCAGCGAAACCTCCCCGCCAAGGGTTTCCGCCCTGGAATCCTCCTTCTCGGCATGGGCGCCGTCATGGGCTACGGCTGGTACAAGCTGATCCACGGCATGCGAGAGGCCAAGTACGACCACCTTCACGAGAGAGAAACACCCATACTCAAGGACCCCGGCTAACCCTCCAACAGTGAGCTCGCTCGTGAAAAGATGTGGGCCCGCATCAACCTCATCCCCCTCCTCCAGGCCGAAGAGGACCGCGACCAAGTGCGACGATACCTGGCTGACCAGAAGCGCGAGAAAGAGCTGTTGGGCGACAATGCCAAGGTCTACCACAGCGACCGGTAAGCACCGCTCTCTTTAAACATGCAATTTTGTACCTAACATGTTCAGATTCGTGCGGCCGACTTTTGCCGTCGTTCCCCCTCCCACTACAAACTAGACGAGCCGAGGGTATGGAAAGGTGTAAAGAGAAGAGATGGCTGTGTTTTTGGGCCAATGTGTGTATATATGTATCTGACAATGAGTGGTTTTGCTACGGCCACCGGAATTGAGGGAAGATCAAGGCATTGAATCGAGCTTGTGACGACTGACTCGACAGTGACAGGCTTGAGCAAGACTTGATATTAAAGATGAACTAACAACTTGACGAACTGACATTTAAAGGAAACGACTGCTTAGCCTTACAAGCTCTCAACCTCAGTATTACAGACTTAGCTACCCACCCTTCCAACACCGACAACTACTCCTTAACAACATGGATAGACTCATCGACACAACCACAAACCCACCCTCAACTCGCCAGCTACTCAACCAAATCAACGCTCACTTAAACCTCGATAGCACAACTAACCACATCTATCAACCCTCAACCTTGTTCATCTCCTTCTCCGT
>JAALXN010000949.1:0-64850 GCA_012978555.1 Fusarium drepaniforme
ATGTAACAATACAGGAGAAGTAAACTCTCTGGCACGAGATTGCCATGCCATGCTAGTGCAGATTATCTCAACTAGATTATAGTACCCTTGTTCTGAGCCTTGTTCACGTTGTAGTTTTTCCAAACAGCAACGCAAGGGATGGCCAGGATGAGAATGGCGGTAGCGCAAATGCAGTTGTACTTCTGACTGTATCCCCAGGCGTAGTTGATGGCATCACGGGTGGGGTCGCCGGGGGGGTACAGCATCTGAGTTTGTGAACCGCCTAGATAGATTACACTCCAGTTGCCAGCCGTTTCTGGAGGGAGCCGGTCTTGAAGAGCGTCCGGGAATGTGTTGGTGTAGATAGAGTTAGCCACAGCAAAGCCAATGGCTCCGCCGAGATTGGCAAACAAGTTGAGCAGGGCCAGCATCATGGGCACACCGTCGCGGTCAGCCGAGGCCATGACAGCCATGTCCTCGCCGATGACAAGAGTACCTCCGGCAAAGGCGATGAAGATCTGGCACATGATGACGTAGCCAATATCGTCGTCCTCGCCTCGGAAGTGAATCATAAGGCCTGCTCCCAGAAACATCAGAGGAAGGCCAAAGAAGAGACAGGCATACTTGAAGTGCTTGGTGTGGCGGATGTAGATTCCAAACACGACACCCCAGAAACAAGACCCAATGTTGTAGATCTGGGTCATGTATCCCGTATTGGAAATGTTGAGGTCATAGACAACTTGGACAAAGTAGTAGAAGTACTGGTCCCAAGAGTAGAAGCTGAAGTACAGGATAGCAGCAAGCAGGCAAGCTCCAAGGACAGTTCGGCTCTTCAAGAGCTCCCACCTAACAAAGTGCTTCCGGGCACCATACTTCTCCCAAGCGGCAAAGACGGGGAACAGGAGGAAGCCGATGATGACCATGGTGATAAAAGTGGCCGAGGAGTAGCCAGCACGACCATTACTGGCCAGGCCGAAGGGCAGAAGGAACAAGACAAAAGCTGCCATAAGAAGGAATGCTCCAATAATGTCGAATTCGTGCAGGTAGAAGATGATGGACTGTGTGGTGGTGCGGCCGCTTGGCGTCCTAACAAACAGGCCCATCTTCTCGGCCTTGATCTGGAAGAACTTGAAGACGATAGCCAGGGGGACAAAGACAAAGGTCATGATGATGCAAAAGGCACCCACTGCCCAGCGCCAAGATGCATTCTTGATGAAGGACTGAGCCGCAAGAGGACCAGTGAAAGCCGTGCAGATGAAGGGCGTGCTGACAAAGGCAAAGGCAAAGGCACGATTGCGCAGACCCGACGTGTCGGCAACGAAGACATCCATGATGAAGTAAATGGCGTAGTATCCAATCCAGTATAGCACATAGCCTGCCGCATAGCCGTCAGGGCCTTTACAAGAGGCGATGATAACCATGCCTAGGAGGTAGACCCCGATAGAGATGAGGAAGCCCTCAGCTCTGCCCCAAAGGTTGAGGATTTTGGCAATGGGCAACTTGAGGACACCACCGATGATGGAGGCCAGGATTTGGGCCGTGGCAATCTGGGGGGCTTGCGCAAAGTCTGAGTAGGCGTAGAAGGTAACGTTGTTGAGGATCGACTGTTGGAGGGCCAGCATGAAGAAGCAGACCCAGATCCTAACTGCTTGTCAGTTCATATGATTCGGAATGAATCCATAAATGACCACCAGTGGTGGACGGGACAGTACATACCAAGCATAGGTGATATAAACGGTCTGTTTTGACCACACCAGAGCCGCGGCTTCAGCCTTTTGGATACCGACTGGGGCGTCAGCCGTAATATTGGTAGGATTTTCGATAATCTCCTTCTCGTTCTTCTCCTCCAAACTCAAGTCGGAGGAAGATGGTGCGGAATTCAAGACGCCACCTTGGTCCGCACCCTTGTCCGTATGGGCGGTTTCATCGAGACCACCGGGGTTGTCTGTAGGTTCGGAGCTTCGTCCGCGAATCCTGTCAAGGACACCCATGATGGATGGTAGTGAGGATCAGTCAGGATAAGATTCTTCAGATAATCACAGATTGATAAGATAAAGCAAGGGAAGAATAGGGTTTCACGCACAGCTCATGCGGGAAGCGGCAATGTATATATCATTCCTCCAACACCCAAGCAAGACCCACACCACAAAACCCCACGAGCGCCCCCGCGGGCGAGTAGACCGCATGATGTGACTTTTTAGGTCAGCGACCGTAAGTCGGCAGCTGTAATATGCAGTGTTTGTATTCCCCGATGGCTGGAATGACCGGAACGACCGGCACGGGATGGTGGGGATGAACCACTAGGTTGTTGCCTGAACGAAGTTAAACGACCAACTGAGATGTCTTTGTTGGTTCAGAACCCTGGTCACTATTGATCCTTTTGAATCGGCCCGCAGAATTAAGGGGCGGGTACTCCGTAGATCGTAAAAAAAAAAACACGCACGCGACTCTAAGAGCCCAAATGCACCCACACCCTAGCTTAGCTTTAACCAACACAACGGGATCACTTCGAGTGACAGTGTACGTTAGGAGTTGACCGAAAGGGCTGTACTTTTCAAGAGGTGAAATTGAGCTACAGTTCTACAGACATCAATTGACACAGAGTTAGAAATGTGACGTGTCTACGCTTACGAGGACATTCGTTGGCCTACCCATGTACTCGAGTCAAACATCAGGGTGTCACGTTATTCTTAGCAGTGACGATGCGATCAACCGTACCATGGCAAAAAAGAGGCCTGTTGGTTGCTTCCCACAACTCACCCCCACTCTCGAAGGAACGAACGAGAACTTCAGGTACATTTGAGAAAAAAAGAGACAGGATCAAGGGTCGTCAGCAAGGGGGAGTGAGTGTCCAGGCTTACACGTTACATTCGACCGGAATTGGTGACAACCGGAAATGCACAAAACACGTGCTCTGACCCCACCTACCCGAAAGCTCCTTATCAATCATCATCGGATCGCTACGGGATCATAACACTCTCGCATGGAAGCAATTGTTACAACAGCAGGATCTTTGATCATGAGATTGAGGTAGGTAAACGGACGTTGTGTTGAACTGAGGCGAGTATGATGGTGGCCATTTCGAAAGGCGAAGGATTCCTTCCTTTGGAATGTCTCTCTAAAGGGTCTGGGCATGTGAGTCGTTGTTCCGTAGGGCCGGACAAAGCCGGGGAATAAATGATCTAGGGTAAGGGGAATTAAATTCGGTAATAGTTAATATAAAAGAAGACTTAAGTAATAAGTAAGTATAATAAATAAGTATATATAATAAAAATTCTTTAAGATTTAAGATTTTTATATTATTTTTTATTTTTAAATATTAATACTTACTAATACTAGCTATATTTAATATAATACTTTTTTTTATACACCTAGCATAAAGAAATAGTGCAGGCATCTGAATTTTAACCTAGCAAACACCTTGGCTCTTTTTGCCACGTCACCGCCTTCCTTTTTTAGCCGCGGCCAATCAGAGATTAATCAGGCCCCGCTTTGATCGCCATGAACACCAAACGCTATGATCGCGATCTTTAGCTAGCTGCCGTTGCAAGCTGCCTTGGCACCTTGGCAAGCTGTGGCAAGCAAGATGTGAACTTCAGGCGTTAACATAGGTTAGCTTCGCTGGCCTGTGACAACGGGCTGCCGTTGGCAAGTTCACTAGTATGTATTGTTATTTAATAATAAATAAGTAGACCTCTTTTGCCATTATTCACCGCCTTGGCAGTGTGCGGGGCAAGGTGCGCCATCATACGAGTCAGCTTGAAACAGAGTTTCAACTATCTAACTAACTAAGACGTTCGCAATGATTAAACTTCAAAGCGGCTAGTCTGCGACGTACTAGAATGGATCCAATCACAGCATTTCAAGTTGCTGGCACTGTCGTTACGTTTGTTGAATTCTCCTATGGCCTAATCTCAGAAACACGCGCTATATATAGATCCCCTGATGGCACTCAAAGCAACGCTACTCACCTGTCTACCATTGTCGAGGACCTCGCTGGAATTAGTGCTCAAGTCAACGATGCTCTATATACATCCACCTCCCGAGCAGCAACCGCTTCCGATGAAACTCTCGTTCGACTTTGTCAAGAGTGCCAGGACATCGCAACAGAGATCCGGGCTGCACTGAGATCTCTTCAGGCTAAGGGTACCTCCAAGCTCGACCATGCGAAAGCCAGCATTGTTGTCGCCTTGAAAGCGACGTGGTCCAGAGACAAGCTAGAAAAGCTAGAGCAACGCCTACAGCAAATCCGGTCTGAAATGATGATGGCCATGCTGGTCGCTCTCTGGTGAGCACCCAGGCAGTGATAGCCTGTACCTCTCTAACAACCTCCCAGGGAAAAAGAGAGGCTCCAAGGAGGCAGCAGTGATCAAGGCTTGACCGCCCAGATTGACCAGATTTCAAAAGCTATCGATCGCAACAACTCTAAGCTTGACGAGTTCTTCCAACAGTTGGATGCAATAACATCTGAGGACGCGCTTGGAGAGCCCAGGCGCAAGGCACTTTTCAGAAAACTGTGGGAAGCAGAGTGGCGACCGTCTGACACTCATCTGCAGAGTGAATTCCAGATCACCTCAGGCGACCGCACGCTTAACCAAAACATTCAAGGGCAGATCATTCAAAGTCTGCACTTCTCTAGTATTGTCGCAAGGGAAAAGGCGATATCTAAGCCCTATGAGACCACCTATCGATGGATCTTTCGCAGCGATCATAATAGCGGACAAGGGTCACCATCAAACAGGCGCCAGAGCTTCGCTCAGTGGCTCGAAGATTCCTCTAGCAAGGTATACTGGATCACCGGCAAAGCAGGATCTGGCAAATCAACCTTGATGAACTTTATCGTCCATCATTCCTTGACCAAGCAACACTTGCAAGCTTGGGCTGAGCCTCTGCCTCTAGTGCGAGCGTACTTTTACTTTTGGGAGGCTGGGCAGAACAGCCTACAAAAGTCACGGCAGGGCTTAATGCAGACTCTTCTCTGGCAGTGCTTGAAAGAGAGGCCTGAAATGATAGCCCGTGTGACGCCTCGGAGATGGACAGTGCATCAAGTCTTGCGTGGGCTGGAAACACCTGGGCCGCCTTGGACATGGGACGAGCTTCGGACGGCCTTTTCCATCTTTGCAAGTGAGAACGGTAAATCATTCAGACTGGCGCTGTTCTTGGATGGTCTCGATGAGTTCGAAGGCGAGCCGTCGGAGCTTATCCAGTTTGTTAAGGACCTAGTCATCACCCATGGTGTCAAGATATGCGTGGCCAGCCGCCCGTGGACTGACTTTTCCGACGCCTTTGATCAATACCCAATGCTCATGATGCAGTCACTCACACAAAGCGATATTTCGTCCTTCATCAGAGGCAATTTCGCAGCCAGCAAGGCGTTTCGAGAACGACAGGCACTTTTCCCGGACCAAGCCAAGAATTTGCTTCGAGAGATCTCAAACAAGGCTCAGGGTGTGTTCCTGTGGGTTTTCCTCGTGGTGCGAGATCTCCTAATCAGTCTTTCGCGAGGCCGGAGCCTGAGTGACCTCCAAGCGATTGTCGATGATCTACCCAGCGACTTGTTCAAACTGTACAGCAGAATGAGGGAGAGGGTCGAGCTAGAGGAAATGGGGAAATCGGCTCGTTACTATCAGCTCATGGTTGCCGCCTTGAAACCGTTGCATGCAGTGACACTCTGGATGGCAGATGGAGAAGACTTGCCAGAGGGCGATACCTTCACCAAAGAAATGGAGGACAACATGAATAAGATCCTCCAGAGACGATTAGACAGCTCAACAAGAGGCCTCTTGGAGTTGGATGACAACGGGATTGTGAGCTTTCTCCATCGCACTGCACGGGAATGGGTGCTTCAGACAGCTGCAAGCGAGGGACTACAGGCTCAAGCACCACCAGAGTTCAACCCAAACCTAGTCTTGTTGCAAGTGTTGACCAAACAACTGCGTCATGAGAAGATCTACCTACATTTGGGCAACTCCAAGCTTGCTTTCTGGGATTTTGTCTTTCTTGGATTCCTCTACGCAACGCGAGTTGTCGACTCGCCTTCGATGAGTCGTCAGCTCGTCCAAGCAATCGACAACTTTGATGCCGCCTTGTGTGAGCGGGCGGCCATGCTCGGGAAAAAAGGATACATCTTCAGTCCCCACTCAGCAACTTCTCAAGCAGCAATGTTGCAGAACCCAAATCGGTGGTATTCTCTCCTGGGGAAACGTAAAGGGAGAGCTAGTGCTTATTCCCACCATTGGTCAAGCACACAAGAAGACGCAACCCGTTCTGGCAATACCGGGAACGGGATTATTGGTATTGCTGCCCAGTTCGCCGTGGTCCCGTACGTGAGGGAAAAGGTGAAAGACGACAAGAGCCTCCTTAAACCCGATCCTTGCAGAAAGCCGCTGTTGGAAAACACCGTCTTTGGCTGGCAACTGTATACGTACCGCACCTTTGAAGATCTCTCTGAATATCATCTTGTTGCGGGGAACCTTCGGGGGCAGCTGATGCGCCAGAGAAGCGAATTGGTAAAGACATTACTTGATATGGGGGCGCAACCGAACGAGACAGGCTGTGGGGTTCTGGATAGGATAGGGCAGCTTGACGATTTTAACAAGATGAGGATAGGTTCTAAGGAGTATTGGGAACAAGTCGAGGATCTTCTTTGTGCTGGAAGGAGACGCAGTCGCTTTGGGATCAGGTGACGTCAAGGGTAGATCACAAAGTCCATCTGAAACTTTTCCGTCTGAACACGGTGTACAGGACAGTTTGTATGTATCTATGTTGTAATGGCTAATATGGAAGAGTGGTTTGTAGCCAGAGATTAGTGCTAGGGTAGGCTTATTGATTAATGAATGAATTGAATTCACTAGCTTTCGCATCTGAATCCAAGGTCAGCCAAGGCAGTTATATCGCCATCACCCTAGAATCTGGTCAACGTGCCGACTTCTTCTTTCTATCGCCAAACAGTTCTAATCAGACGACATTTTGCACAAACACAAGCCGTCAGAGACCAGGCCTTGTTGCAGGGGTCCACTGATGGCTTTGGAGTTCATGTCGGCTTCATGGACGATGGATGCGGGCTACCTAACGTGCAATCCTGGCTGCTCGCGTGCTACCTATCTAGATGGCGACTATAGTGGCTGCCCTGGAGGGCTCAACCGCCGTTTTCATCAATTCTACCATCTTGACTCTTCATTCAGAAATCTGAACATGGGCGCGGCGTCCGGACCAGGAGTCTCAATCAGCTTGTCTGGCTGGGAAACAATCGGTAGCAAGGACAAGCCCTGGCCCATGCTAACTCATGAAATTGTACGCACCACTGGGGATTCTTCGAGAGCATGTCTGGCTAACCATCTTCTACTAGGGTCATACCTTTGGATTCCCCGACTTCCTCGACGACTACAATAGGTTCCCAAACCGTACCACCTGTGATATACTCTGGATGCCTGAAAATTCCCCGGCCAAGTTTGTGATGAATCCAGGAAGCGGAGAGAGTCGAAGATATCGCTTACTGCCTTCTTGGAATCTTTGGTGTCAATATGCCTCTACTGTGCGGCGAGAGATCTAAGGCTTTCCTTCGACTACGGCAGGAAATTGCGTGCTTCACCAACGATCTTACCATTTTTGCTTGGCAACAAACCTAGTCTTCGGAGGATATGCAGTTTCGGGGCATTTTTGCACACTCTCCCAGCGAATTTCGACATTGCGATAAGCTTTTAACCCTCCAAGAGAGATTGGAGCTCGAAACTGAATTCACTCTCACCAACAGAGGGTTACGAGTTGACAGGTATTTTAGGCTGGCCGATTCTGAACCTGGAGTTCGGCGAGGTCAAGACTTAGTTATAGGATTGGATTTTTTGGAACGAAGCGAACGTACGAAACACGATGCCAAATGGATTGGAATCCGTCTACGACGAATTGGAGCAACATATGTCAGAGTGTTACCCAACGACTTTCACTATTCATCCTCGAGAGTTTCACGCCTCAACTACGACATGAAGCAAGTAGCTTATATCGCAACAACCTTATCTGACTTAGATGCTGCAGCGATTCACAGAAACCGTACTATCGGAATATTCTACCACAACAGCCTTCGAACTTTCATTCCATCTAATACTCATCATGGAGGATCTTCTCGTCGTCGCATTCCATATGGTTCCATGCACTACGTTGACAGCTTTGGCTCTCACGGCTTGCGCAGCTGCATCCACCTACATCTCTTCACAGTCAAGCTTGGTAACCCAACAGAAGACTTTCGTCTCGGTCTTGTTTGTGGTCTGCAGGATCGACAACTTGACGGAGGTGATCAGAGCCCCTGGACATTGATCTGTGGCGAGGAGCAATTTTCGCAGTCACCACAACATCCAATCCACAAACTGAGTGTTCTTGCAACAAATACAACCATGACTCTTGAGGAGAAGACTGACACTTTCCGGGATCACATTTTCGAGACATACCTGGATAAAGGTGGTCGGATAAGCCAAAGTCTAATGCCCAGTCGGCTTAGTATCAAGGACCCGGACTACGATGTCTCGTTGATCACTCATGAGATATCAGTTCGTATCGATGAACCTTCAGAATATCGTTGGGCAGCAGCCAGCTCTGGATTTACCTACGTTCCCCGACTGTCATATGATAGGAACAAAAAAAAAGAAAACAAACCCCGGACCCGGTCCTAGGCATTCCAGTGGGGGTAGCGTAGAGAGGAAGAGTATACTGAAGAAACAGACACACTAATGAGTCCAGAGGAGCTAGAATGCTTGCCTGATCATTGTAATTAGCAAAACAAATAAGTGTAACTCCAGTGCCTCTATAACAAGGATACCTATCGGCCAAGGACTACTCTTTAATACATGTATACTTCAGCTTGTTAACAACTTGCCAAAAGAACTGCTTCTCAACTCCGTCTTCGACACTGTCAAGGCCTTGAAGACAATTTAAAACCGCGTTCCGATACGACACGCCCATTTCGGACGCGAGTTCCTTTTCGGCTGTGGCTCGTATGTCTAACGGCCAGCGTCTGTTGTCCCCTTTCTCGCATACCTCCAGTACCTTCATCTTTTCTCTCTTCTCCGAGCTGACCAGGGCGAAGATGGGTTCCCAAAATGCAATCTCCACCAGAACGACGCCGAAACTATATATATCATGGACTTTCTGAAATGGCGGCAGCTTCGAGGCTTGCGAGCCATGGGCGAGACCCCATTCATCGACCCATCTGGATGGATGGATGTACATGCCAAAGTCGCCGAGTGAAATTGAACCCAGCGCATAGCCCTCACTCTTGAAATGGATGGCCGCCAAGGGAAAGTCTTCTCCGTCTGGTCGCGCGTATTGCCATCCTGCCAAATACGGCCGCGTGATATCGACCTTTCCGCTCGCACCGTCTTTGAAGAACAAAATGTTGTAGCTCGATATCTTCCTGTGAATCCAACCCGCGCACTGGAGGTGGTATAAGCAAACGGCGAGTGTCCTGGCTAGCTGATAACGGTCGTCGAGGCTGGGGATGCTGGGTTCCAGCGACACGAATGCATCACCGATTATTTCTCGCAGGCTGACGGGCATGATGTGGCGTGCTGCGTGCGTGGGCAGCTGGTAGACAAAGCCTACGACGCGCTGAGTGTCTCCATTAGACATACGAGCTGTTGCGAGGCAGAAGCCAAGACAGTTAAGCACTCGGTAATCATGGTCAGACACGGCTGTCCTATGTAATAGCGAGACGACGTGAGATCGACGACTTGTGAGCTCTTCCCTGGTGATGGTGGAGTGCTTAGACTCGGCATCTGCAGATCTCCATTCGACGAGGACAACTTCTTTTTGCCGAGATGCTTCCGGCGACTGATAGTCGTAGATATGTCGAGAGATGGGCATCCTTGTCTTGATTCGGGGCTCGGTGAAGCCCACAAAGCATGACGTGGGGATGAAGTATGGAGAAGTTTCTTCTCCCGCATCATCACCGTAGTGGACTTTGGAGAAGGCAGACTGGGCCAGCACGCTGGTCGTGTTGACGCGCCGGAGTTCTATCGTCTTTGAAACCTTGAGGCCCATCTCTCCGAGCTCGTCGTCGGTCAAGCTTTCGAGCTTAATGTCTGCGTTGATGATCTCGCCGGCCAAGCTCTGACAAATGGTATCGACGTCGCCTTTTGGAAGTAGCTTTTGCAAGCCGTCGTTCAAGGCCCTTAGCTCGTTAAGCATATCAGTCAGGCTTGCCTTGTCTCTTACAGCCCATGTAAATTTTCTTCTTGCTTGTTTAGATTTGGCGCTGGCCCGAGAACCATAAGACATCCAGGTGGGCAGGGTTTGGTCGACAGAACTATCTGGGGGCCTGTGTTGAAGTTGAGCGTCTTCCTGGCCCTTTGCGGTACTTGGCACGTCGTAGTTTTTTATCAACTCTGTTTGTCTTTTTTGGACTTGTTGTATTCTTTCCAGGATCTTTCGGACGAGATCTCTCAGTCCCGGTATCTGCAAGATGTCACTATCAGGAATGTCAGGTTCCTGGGCACGCGAGCCATCATTCTTGTTCTCAAACGAGAAAGTGATGCCGCGGCTTCGTCCCCACAACTCGAGGCGCTTTTCTTCCACTGCAAATTGTATGCCCATTGCAGGTGCGATGTCACCCATCTCCAAGGCCGTTTGAAAGGTTCTGTATCCGTGTACACAGGTCTGGAAAAGCGAGATGATTCCCGCAACGCTGATGGCAAATCCCGCTGCTTCCATTGTTGCTCGTGTCGTTTGGATGGGTGACAAGTAAATGACTTTGACAGGCTCCTGGCTTTGCGATCGAGAGCAAAGATGAAGACGGACTAGTTGGGGAGAGTGAGGCAGTGCATGGACTTGGGGGCCTCAAAATCACAGCCCAGCGGCCCCCTCAGGCAAAACATATGCATGCTGACGACGTGTCCAGCTGTGATTTGGCGATACAGGCCAATATCGGAATTCATCGGGCCGTAACTCATCAGCTGACATTGACCGGCGAGCGTCGACGTCTCGACAACCGAGGCGCCCACCTACGTGGAAACTTTTGGCGACCGCAGCAGCAGAAACAGCTTTCACCTTTGCCTCAGCCAGTAATACACCCTCATCTTTGACAATTTATGGCTGGCCACGAGATCATGCGGAACATGATCGATGCTTCGGGCTCAGAGAAGGCTGACCTGAAAGAGATGGAACGGCACTTCTTCCTGGCGGATACTTCGACGGACAACAACGATTATCCTACCCTGTCGACATCGTCATTGATATTAATCCATTCTGACAAGATATCATTTGGTCCTTGCCCCTGGGGAGCGGAACGGAAATGGGAGTGGGAATTGCGTCACCACTATCATGGGATCAACCAAGCCGTCGTCTCCGATCTCGTCCATGCCAGCACTGGGAATTACATCAGGATCAGTGGCGACACATCACCAGGACACTGGGAACCCTCTTTCCCCTGCGTTTTCAAACTGGAAGCAAGCCCTGGGTGCTGGGTTGAATCCGTTGCTCTCGTGTTCTCAGTGAACAGACGGAGAATTCGCCATCGCCCCACACCGGGGTTACCTGTTATAGAGTATATTGTTGAGCATTGGAACGAGTTGAAGCGTTCTCGCTTGTCCGCACAACGAGAGAATCATCAAGCGGTCTCTGCTTCCCACGAAGCACCCAGTAGCAGCGACGCGAGTAGTGTTGATGGTATCAGAGGTAGGAAATGGCGTCGGGCGCGGCGCCCTTGGCTGTCCGGCATCGGGGCAGCAACAGCAGCATCAGTTGTCGTTGTGGACTCAAGGAAAGCAGCATCGACAATGGCAGCAAGACAGACGATGTCTCTCGACGATGACACCCGTGGTCGATCGAGGCGATGTCTCCGCAGAGCCCTAAGGTCAAACACAACTAAGGACACAACCACAACCAAAATCATAGACTCGTCTCATGACGTTGAGCCGAACCTCGACTTTGACTCGATAGCGATCCGGCCTCAGGGGCTTTCATCGACTCCGGGAACCCAATCTTTCGAAACTGGGTGGTTTATAGAGCAGGAGCTCAAGGCGAGTCCTGTTTCCAACTCCAAGTTTGAGTCACCAGGTGAAGCAACTAGTCTCACCGTCGGAATGTGGCCGTTTCGCTTTGGCCCCAACGCCAGTATTTCGCGTCTCCCTGTACTCACAGTTCGACCTCGCTCCAGGAACTCTCTGGTGGCAAGACGCTCCTACCTGTTGCTGGGTGGCCGGGTGGGTGACCAGGCAGAGCTAGACGAGACGACTTTGAGGGAGGCCGCCGTTGCACGACTGGATGACTTTACTGGCAGTATTGACCCTTTGTCTACAACTGCCCATTACCTATGCATCTCGTCCATTACCGGCGATGCTTCTGTGCCCAAACTACGACTTTCTGCAGCTGATGCTCCCTTGTACTGGAGCAGGCTCTCCCTCTTCATGGTGGGGGATGCCGGACGTCGTGAGCTGCCATGCTCCAACGGCCGTGGATTGCACCATGACAACTACAGACTGCGGAAGACGCTGCCTAGATACGGACTTTACGATGTAGACGACATGCTAAAGCTGGAATCATCGCCGTCGCCCAGATGGAGGGCTGCTTGGGAGTTTGATGTATGTGATTGTGGGAAGACCCATGACCCGATACCCTGCTAATAGCACCATCAATCGATTAGTTCCCTCCCGAGATGCCTGCTTGCGATTGCAAAATAGCATCCTCAATCAAGATTCCACATAGTAGCGAGTTCTGCGGTCGTGTGATACCAGATGGAACGAGTCCCCAGTCTCGCGCAGTAAGTGTTGCATGATGCATGATACCGCCGGCGCACTACATGCTTCTGCCAAGTGTACTAACTAAAGGCAGTTCCCGAGAGAACGGTTTGGTGTTGAAGACTTGCCGTGGGAGCAGTTCTCTCAAGATGATGCCTTAAATCCTGGAGACGCATCGATCGAACGTTGTGGCTTACTCGGAGATCGGGATTCAATCCATGACGCCAGTGTCCCCGATCCCAATGATATGAGAGTCTTTGAGTCACACGACATAGACGGGGAAGAGTTCATTCAGATTTCCATCATCACGGAAAGAGCGTCCCCCCGCATGCCGGGTTCGCGTACATACGTGGAGGACGCATATGATCGCGGGCTTGCCTATCTCGTCGGTCACGGTTTGCCCAAAAACATCGGTTTGGGACTCCAATGGATCGTCAAAGCTGCATCAGGGGGTTCCATCCTGGCGAGGGCTGCTGCTCGGCGGCTGTTCTCTGCCTACGAGCGGAGCCTTGACGAGGACGACGAGACACAGCGGCAATGGCTTCTCGACGGATCATCAGCGGACCCATACATGGCCATTCAAGACTTGAAGGCGTTCTATCCGGGTTCGCAAGAGCTGCAAAAAGCATTGAAACGATTCCAGTTGTCATTCATGTCCGACTCCTGGGTCCTGAAATATTCGCGGCGTCTTCTACCACACTTGGACCTGTCGAAGATTGAGGCTCGGCGAGACCTATTTCCGATACATCCGAATTCTGAACACTCGCGTCAGATGCCCCCTTTGGGCTCAGGCCCCTTCTCGTTACGATTTTTATCAGATAATGAATACTGGGTGTCACGCCTCATCGTATATGCGTTCCAGTTTGGATTCGAGGAAGCACTCGACGCCTTGATCGCAGCTGGAATAGACATCAACAAGATCTCAGGCGGCCTCTTTCAATCGTATTCGCCACTGCACTGCGCACTGCGTTTTGGCCATGCCAGTATTGCCCGGGCCCTCATTCAGCATGGAGCAGCCTGCAGCAGCTCAATCTCTGATGATCTACGTCCCCCGGGCCTTCTACACTATCTCGTTAACATCACCGATGACGGCGACATGTCAGAACTGGCCGATCTCCTCGTTGCTCACGGCGCAGGCGTAAACGACATGTGCTTTGCTAAAGCTTTAGGGACCTCCAGTCTCTGGCATACAGAAGACTACTTGTCTATGACTCCATTGCGATGGGCGGTGATGCATGAGAAACCGACTTTGGTCAAGAAGCTCCTTCAACTTGGTGCCAGGTTCGCTACATCCCCTCATTTCTCAAAGGATGGCTCTCCAAGCAGAAAACTATGCCTTCTGCTCGAAGTCCCCTGCACAAACCTCGACATCTTGACGGCCTTCTTTCATGTGCTGGAGCGTGGCGAGTTTGCCTTGCCGTTGGAGTTCTCTCAGACGCCTTTGGGTCTGCTTCTATCAGAGAACGATTCTCCAAGGAGGCGGCTTCGCTTCGGCTTCAGCAACTCGGCATCGATAACTGCGGCTCTGGACGCTCTTCTCACGCTGCAGCCGGGCTTCGAGCCCGTCGTTTTATGGTCAACAATCCGATATGGCCACTTCCACTTGGTCGAGCACCTCGTTCTCGGCAAACGCTGGGACGTACAGTCACGTTGGCGGGGATTGACTTGCCTACATACTGCTGTACTCTACGGTCGCGCAGATATCGTAAAGCTTTTGCTCGCGCAAGGAGCCTGCCCAGATAGCTTGACTCAGCAGCGAGGGCTCACCAATCTGCAGCTTCTCATGCTCGTGCGTCGAGATGAGCAGACCGACGTCGACCTGTTTGAGTCCCTGTGCCCGTCCTTGGCTCAAATCAACATGAGAGAGCGCTGCGACGGCCTGGCGGCGTTCCATCTCGCGGTGAGAAACCAAAAAATGCACCTCATTCCCCTGCTTCTGGACCAAGGAGCGGACCCTTATATCCCGGTTCGGGACCAGCTTGACCTACTCGCAGAGGGAAGGTCCGGATGCTTGCGAGATTCCACGCTCCGGCCACGCCGAATCGTTCAAGATACTACTATACTTGGAGAGGTTCTTTTACAATACCACCAGGATAGCTTTTACTCCATCTCTTTCGTCGAAGAGCTGCTGCGAATCCTCCTCACGCGTGGCTACGACGCCTACAAGCTGTATGTTGACACGGCTAGAACGGTATCGATACTGCATCTGATGGCAATGATCCCTTGGAGCAACCCGCAACAACTATTCCAATTAACTCTATCCGCTCTCCCAGGTGCACAAGTTGATTTGGAGGATTTGCATGGGGATGCACCATTGCATTATGCATGTATGTCTCGCCAACCTCGGAATGTCACGGCGTTGGTAGAACTTGGATCATGCTCGTCACGAGCCAACTCGCTCGGGTTCACGCCGCTTCAAGCTATGATTTGTGCCTCCCTTGCGTTCGGTCCTCAAGTTTGGGGATTCCAAAGCTTGGGCAGACATCGATGGGGGCTCGGGGAGTCGAGAAGAGAACGGCATGGGGAATCTTGGGCTCAACTACAAAGCGCGGATTTCAGAAATGCCACAAGGGAGGTGATGGAGGCTCTTGGGAACCGCGACCAGACATTTGAGCGCTCGTTCCGAAACATGATGCTCGCTTTGTGCCCGGAGACGGACGAAGAAGTTGGATCTGTCCAGCGTATAGTATGTTTAAATGAGGAGGATATAAGCACAGCCGAGAATGGCTCTAGGCCCCAAGACCCAGACGATTGCTTGCGCTCATTGGACAAGCAGTCGGATCTAGCTCTTATTGCTACGGCGCCGGTTTTAAGTATAGATTGGGCGAAACAGGGCCGCTATTGTATAACTTATTAGTTGCTTTAAAGCCTATAAGTAGTCCTTTTCTTAATTTATTACTTTCTACCTTACTTAGTATTATTATTACTAGCTTTAATAATAGGAACCCTATTTAGGTTATCATATAATCTCCCCTTTCTTAAGTGCGTTATCTCCCCGGAACTCAAATGGGTCATTTCAGGTGTTATGTCCGGAAAGTCTTAACACCGCTAGAAAATGCATGCGCTAGGTCGAGCCTCAACATTGCCTGAGACCTTGGCTTGAATATAAATATTAAAATCTAGGCCGCGGTACAAGCTGATGTTAATTGATCTTCCTTAACTTATGTTTGCGACGTTCTTGTTAACTATCGACTTCCACATACCCCATCATCCAGAATGTCGAACAACTACGAATTTCAGGGCTGGCTGGGCCACTCGCCTGATGCGATCAACGGCAAAATGGAATGGGGATCCTTTGAACCGAAGAAGTGGGAGGCATATGATGTCGATATCAAGATAACTCACTGCAGTATCTGCGGCGCAGATTGTCATATGCTTCGCTCTGGGTGGGGAGAGACACCTTATCGTAAGTTTCCTTTGGACTATTGTAACCTAGGTACTTACTTGTGTTTCTAGCCTGCTGTGTTGGCCATGAGATTGTTGGCAAAGTCGTTCGTACTGGACATCATGTCAAGCATCTCAAGGTTGGTGACCGCGTGGGTGTTGGTGCCCAAGCCCGAAGCTGCCTTGGCGATGATTGCATCGAATGCTCCGTTGGTCGCCCTCACTACTGTCCTGAGAACATCAATACCTATGGCAGTGTATACCCTAACGATATAGGCAAATCCTACGGGGGGTTTGGCGACTATGTTCGCACTGACTCACGCTTTGCTGTCAAGATCCCCGAGAAGTTATCCTCGGAGTATGCCGCACCTCTGATGTGCGCCGGTATCACAGTCTATTCGCCACTGCGAAAGAATAACTGCGGACCTGGCAAGACCGTGGGTGTGATTGGTGTCGGTGGGCTAGGCCACTTTGCCGTTCTATTCGCAAAAGCTCTCAACGCAGACAAGGTCATTGGGATCTCACGCAAGGAGTCGAAGAGAAAAGATGTCTTGGCATTGGGTGCCGATGACTATATCGCCACGGGTGATGGGGAACAGAACTGGGCCACCAAGTACACCAAGTCCATGGACCTTATTATTTGCACCGTCTCAAGCGCCGACATGCCGCTCAATGACTACCTAAAGCTCCTCCGATATGGCGGCGACTTTGTCCAGGTTGGGTATGCATCTCTCACCAATCCTGCCAAGCCAAACTAACACAATATAGCGCTCCTGATGATGGTGACTTGCCCGCCGTCAACGCCTTTACCCTCATTAACGGCGGCTTTAAGTTGAGTGGTAGCGCTATTGGCTCTCCCAAAGAGATTGAGGAGATGCTCCATCTCGCTGTCGAGCTCGATATCAAGCCCTGGGTAGAGCTGAGGCCACTGACAGATGCAAATCAAGCCATCTTGGACATGGAGGAAGGCAAGGCGCGATACCGATATGTGCTGGTTAATGAGAAGCATCTTGATGCTTGAAGAACTGATATAATTTCTGTTTGTCATATGCTGTGGAAGTCGAGTCTGAGTCAATGTGCTGGTCCCTTTGAATGATTCCGTATCAATCTTGATCACCTCAAAGATGCAGGCTGAAAGGAAACTCAGTAGCGACAGTGACCTGCTAGAGGGGAAGCCAGAGACTGCTATAAAGAAGTTGGTTACTATGGAGGCATAGGCAGGTTTCATTGTCTTCTTTGATCCTGTGCCCGGAAGGAGATGTCATTGATACCGACAACAAGCAGATTCAGATAGACCTTTTAAATACCAGACATGATTCAAGAATCTTCCGACATCTAAAAGATATTTCCCTTTGACTGGCCCTCCTCTTGCTGTCGCTTCCTCAAATCAACATTCTTCCAGACAAATATGCAAACCAGCATAAGCGGCACCAAACACGTTCCAACGATAACCATCTTGTGCTGTGCGTCCTGGAAAGCTACAATGACAGCATCTCGGATTGGACTTCCCATAGGATAGGACAGTTGCTCCCGAATATCCCCAAAGAGGACGTTAGTCAGGTTCTTATTATCGTCAGGCAGGGCCTCGTGTAACTTTGCAGGCACAATATTGGTCCATAGGGCACCGGCAACCGTGAATCCGAGAGACACGCCAATCGAACCGAAAAGTCCACTCATGGCGAGAGCGATGGCAACCTCTTGATGACGGACTGAGGACATGAGAGCGAGCTGCGCCGTCAAACCCCAGATTCCCACGGCGACGCCGGTAAGAATCTGGCACATGACGAGATAGCCAACATTGGTCTCGGGGCGGCGGAAGTGGACGAGTAGACCACTTCCCAGTGCAGCAAAAGGAACTCCGGCCATAGACACCCACTTGTACTCGTTGGTGTACCGGATGAGCCTGTTTTGAACCGTTAATTCTTGAGCGTCGGGTCTTTCTAGTTGCCAAATACTCACAAGCCGACAAAAGGTCCCACAAACGAAGAGAAAACATTAAAGGTCCCTGAAATGTAGCCTGCGTTACTGACGCTCTGGCTGTGCACGACCTGCAAGTACGTCGTGTAGTATGCTTCCCATACACTGCAATTCAGTCAGCTATTTGTCAGGTGCCCAAAGGGCCTCGGCAATGCTGCTTACAATACCGACATGAACATCAGCCCGTTCAAGAGACAAGACGCCCAAACAGTTCGTTCCTTGAGGAATTGCCAGGGGAAAAACGGAATCCTCGCAAACGACTTTTCCCAAAAGACAGAGGCGGCGAGCACGAGGGCTCCAAGCACAATCATGGCAATGATGTAACCCGTGGACCACCCCTGAGGAGCTGATCTCGCGATGCTGAACGGCAAAAGCAGCAGAGACCATCCAACCGTGACAAGGAGAAGACCGACAACTGAGTAGACAGATTGGTTAGGTGTGACTCGAAGAAACATTCGGCATTGAAATACATACCATCGAATTGCCAAAAGTAATACACAATCGACTCCCGCGTAGTTCGGCTGGTCGCTTTCTCCTCGATAACCCCAAGACTGACGGCTTTGCGCTGATAGAGAAAAAAGACCAGGAGGATAGGCAGTGAGAAGGCGACCAAGATGATGGAAAAGCCACCGAATGCCCAACGAAAGTTGACATTTTGCAAGAAGAGCTCAGCAATCTTGGGACCGGCAAAGGTGCTCACGATTGACGGCGTCGTATTGATTCCAAACATAATCATTCGGTTCTGCAACGTCGTCATGTCCGCTAGCACAACCGAGATGATATAAGTGATGCCGATATGTCCAACCCAATACAGCGTATGCGCAGCCGCGTACATTTCCACGCTGTTACAAGTCGCCTTCATGATCAGTCCGATAACGCAGAGCACGAGCATGACGGCGTAACCCTCGCCACGGCCCCAGATGTCAATGACTTTGGCAATCGTGAGCTGGCATACGCCGCCGATGATGGACGACACGACACCAGTTGTTGCCAGGAGGCTATGCTGCGCAAAGGCTGAGGTTACATAGGGGGTGAGGGACGACTGGACGTGCTGAAGTATGGCATCGACAACGTTGACTACATAGAGCCTGATTGAAGATTCTTAGCCGAGTTGGTACTGTAGATGATTTTGTTGACTCACAGCGCGAAAACAGTCCACAACATCCTGGTGCTCCAAACCGTCGCAATGGCCTCGACCTGTTGGACGCCGGCTTGTGCGAAAGCAGCGTCGTCCTTGTCTGAACGTCTCTGGTCTTTCTCACCACTGTCTTGGATGCCGGTCTCGACATGATCAGATATCGACATTGCTGCCATGATGGTGAATGATTCAAGAAGAATGGGTGATGATGCAAGTGAAAGGGAATCATTGCGACCACTTTCAAGGCCATATATGTACCTCAATCTTCATTTGTGCCATCCCACGCCCGGTGGGAAACCGTTGATGGAACTAAGCTGGATGAGGAGCACTGACCGACTGACACCGAGTGAATTACTTAATAGCTTAATTGAGATACAATTATCTGATTGATTAGATGATAAGCGAAGGACAAACAAGCAATACCTTTCGTAACGCCAAGGGAAAACATGTTGAACCACTAACTAGACTGGATGAGAGAGCTGACGGCTGAAGGTTAGGCCCACTTAGTTAGCGGCTTGAGACCTTTAACCTATAAATCTCTTTTATCTCCCCGCCCCGCTGCGTCTGACAAAAGCTTCTCCCCGCTATATCCGACTTCAAAGCTATGGCAAGAGAAGGCAGTCCCGCGAGCAAACGCCGGCGCAACCGGGTCCCCGTGTCGTGCTCCAGTTGTCGAGCGTTAAAGACGAAATGTGATGGCACGAAGCCCGTGTGCTCGACGTGTGCCCACAACGGGCGAGAATGCTCCTTTGTCCAGCAGGGTGTCCCGCCCGCCGCTGCCAATACCGTCACGGTCAGCCACGAGTAATTACCCCCCCTGTAAACCTTGTGAGAGGTTGATTGCTGAGAATTGTTACCTAAAGTTACCTACGGGGGTTGGAAAGTCGCCTTGAGCTCCTGGAAAAGGCTGCTCAACCCTCTGCCCCGTCTGGAACGCCAGGGACCGCCCCGGAAGCTCCAGGACAGGGGCAAGCCACCTGTTCTTGTTCCAACAACACCGTGCAGTCGGGTCCAACACCCTCGTCAGTAGTCGTGGATGCCAATCTGTCGATCGGGGGCATCTCGTTCACCCAGCTGCTCTTGAACAGCCTTTACGGCCAAGGCAACGTGAAGGCGCAGCCGGTTGAGACGGATTCTGGATCTCGAGTTAGTCCACTTCAGCTGACAGGGGATGAACTATATGCCACGCCCGACAACGCCGCCGATATTCTGGACCAGTACTTTACCACTCGAAATACGCTCACGCCCTTGTTCCATGGGCCCAGCGCTAGGTTGGTCTTCGCTGAGGCTCTCCGCTGCCCTGCAGAAACTCGACATGGCCAACCGCTTACTTTTGCCATCATCAACATGATCCTTGCTCTCTGCACGTCTCACTGGATAGTCGACGTCGAGGCTAATCCTCGCACCTCACGGAGACACTACGAGATCGCCACGGCTCTACTGCAACCGACCCTCCTGCGGGACTGGCGTCTGGAGCATGTCCAGGCCTTGCTGCTCGGTGCAAGATATCTCCAGACCACGAGCTGTGGGGAGGAGTCCTGGAACATACTCGGCCTCGCCGTGAGGATTGCTTACGGCCTGAATCTACACAGAGAACCGCCCGAGCTCGATACGCCTCCGGTGCGAGAGACGAAGCGAAGGGTCTGGTATTCCGCCTACATTCTTGATATGCACTGGAGCATGATCTATCAGCGTCCCTCGGCCACCCGAAGCGCCGACTTTTCCGTCTCTATTCCCGAAGATCTCGACGATGAGTGCATACGTAACGATGGGGTCTTGTACCCCATGCCTAAGCGGCCGTCAAGCATGTCATTCTGTATTGAAATGATCAAGCTGTGCAAGGTAATTGAGAAGGTCTTGGCACGTCTATCTGAGAAAATGGACATGACAAGGGACACTGCAGAGTGCGTCGTGGTACTTGATGACGAATACCAGAAATGGCGTCGTGATCTTCCTACGCACCTTGTGCTGGATCACCATAACCCAACCGAGCCACAATGGATCTTAGCTATGCGAGCAAACATGGTCCGCATCTTGATTCATCGGCCTTCTTTGGGCCATTGCGTGCAGACGGCTGGTCAAGGCTCATTGGCCGGTCAGACGTTGCGGTTCAGCCAGAAGATGTGTCTTGATGCCGCGATTGAAAGTGTAGATATTGTTGCGTTAAGGTATGAGCAGACGAAGCACTCTTTGGGGCTCAACTGGTTCAACGTTTACTACTGTAAGATGGTCCTCTCTCCCCAAACTTGCATCTCTTGGCTGACCAACGCCAGTGTTCAACGCCGTGGTTGCCCTGGTGTCTACAGTTACCCGCACGGCCCATGATCAAGAAAGCCCTGCGTTGGCCAAGGTGGAAAACGCCCTGGACATGATCAAAGAAATGTCGAGCAACCATGCCTTTGCCAAGCGAGCCTTAACTTTTCTTCAAGGGCTGCTACAGTGCATGCACCAGTCATTGCATCCAAGCGGGAGCTGTGCTAATCTGCCCCTTTCTCCGACACCCATGCCGGTATCGTTGGCATTGCCGACGGAAGCATTTCCGGGCTTGCACTCGTTGTTTGGGTACACAAGGGGTATAGCTCATGACTTGCAGACGCAGCTGGAGAGCTTTGAGTCCGGAAACTTTGCCGAGTCAACTTGGACATTAGATGATCTTGTACAGTAAAAGGAGGGCTTCGTGTACGTAACATCAAAAACATGTGCCTCATCAAACCCCACAGAAAGCGCGCGTAAAAGTCTTCTCCCCGGGTTCCCGTGCCCACCACACGACTCCAATTTCCGATGTAGTCTCTTGGCAGACCGAAGAACGGGGAGATAAGAAACAATGGACAGTGGACAGGATTCCGAGGCGCCGGGTCGGCCGGAGTTAAGAGTTAGCCACTTACCCCTTCATCGCTGGAAACCTCGTTCCGTCAACAACGTTGCCGGTGTCGAGTTTAGAGCACATGAAAATGCGTAGTAAGAGTGAATCGCGGAAATACCGAAGCCGTTGATGGTAGTGATCAACTGCCTGTGTTTGCACGATCTTCTGGCTCAGTTATCCAATCTCGGGCCGGGCTTCGACTATAACAAAGAGCGCATTTCCAGTATATCATAGCATCATATCCTAATACTAACACAGTGGTGGACGCTCCACACAACCAGTAACAGTCACTCGACAAGAATACCGTAAACATGTTCAAAATTGCCATCATTGGAGGCGGTCTTGGTGGACTCTTTGCTGCATTGTCGATCCACCAGCACTCGCCTTCGGAGGACATCCAGATTGACATCTATGAGCAAGCACCTGAGTACAAGGAAATTGGCGCCGGTCTTGGTATCGGCCCCAACGCTGCTGCCCTGGCCGTGAAGCTAGGTCTGCGTGAGCGGCTGGCCAAGATCACAGGCACGAGAGCAGGCATCTGGCTCTCGTTTCGGCGCTTCGATGATGGGTCAGATGTCCATACCGTCAGAATCCCCGGTGACGCCAGCACACCTACCTTCTCATTACATCGCGCAGAGTTCCTCCAAGCCTTGGTCGATGCGATTCAAGAACGGGGCGCGGCTACTCTCCACACAGACAAGCAATGTACATCCTTGGAGGTAAATACCTAGTGATTTCAACCTACCTACGCTCCCTGTAGCTGTTTCTTCACATAGGACAAGGGCGAGACCACCATGATCACTTTCGCCGACGGCACCACGGTGTCTGCAAACCTAGTCATCGGCGCGGACGGTATCCATTCAGTCACTCGCAAGCATTACGTTGTACGTGCCCCCGTCTGGATTCATTCCTGACTCAACTCACTAGATAACAGAGCGACACGCCGCAGTATGGAAAAATGGTGGTTTACCGTGGCCTGTGCAAAACCGAGGACATCGCTGACGACTGGCCCCTCGACACATATGCCACTGTCTTTATGGCTCCGGGCAAGCACTTCCTCACCTTTCCCATCAGCAGCAACAAGATTGTAAACGTCGTCGCCTTTGTCACGACGCCGTGGGAGGATCTGGGTGACGTGAAGGAAAGCTGGACTCTGACAAGCGACAAGAGCGCCGTCGAGGGCCACTTCAAAGAGTTTGCCCCTGCAGTCCAAACTGTCATCAGCAAGATGAACACGAATCCTCTGAAGTGGATTCTCTTTGACAGAGAGCCTTCACCGGAGTGGGTCTTTTCAGGAGGCAAGGTCGTTCTGCTAGGAGATGCTGCCCACGCCATGTGTCCTCACCAAGGTCAGTATAGTCACAAGCTGCCCACCCCAATACTTTCCGCCTGACCCTTTACTTACCTTGAGTTTAGGAGCTGGAGCTGGGCAGGCGCTTGAGGATGGATACATTCTCGGACGAGCTGTTCAAGACTACTTCAAGGCCCAGAAATCAACTCAGCCACGTCCCATGGCGGACTATCTGCACCTGTACCAATCCATGCGAGCCCCGCGAGCGGAAAGAGTACAAGAGACGTCTCGGCAGGCCGGAGACTTGTATGAGCTAAGGGCCAAGGAAGTAGAGGGGCTCAGCTACGAGGATAGCCTCCCGGTTGTTCGAGACCTGCTGAAGAATCGCATGAAATGGATATGGACTGAGGATATCGATCAGGTGTATAACAAGGCGCTTGCCCAGCTGTACGGATAACCTAGCACTCCTTGAACCTAGTTATGCGATGGCCTGCTCAAATGGCTGATTCTTCGTATGGAATGGTTCAGTTGTTGTGGATTTAAATGACAATTCCCCTGTAAGAAGAGAAAGGGTATGAGTGGCAATATCAAGTAACACATGGTATAACGCACCAAGGAAATGTTCCAAGACTATTTGAATGTGATAAACGCCGCTAGCTACCCCACGCCTGCTGGATGCTGTTTGTTGTTTAATGGTGAAAGCCTCTTACAAGCAAAAGCTTAGGAAATCTAGCAAGCGTCAAGATGAAAATGAAGAAGGATGGCGGGAGGATCAGTCAAAAATAGATGAATTCGTGAATTTAGTCTTTGAATAACGTCTCGGATTTCACGTAGCATGAATTAGAGCTTGGCCGCATTTAACCCCTTTGATGTACCCAACACCATCTCAGTTGTTTTGACAAGTGTGTCAAACGCATCTCTCACGTGAACCTCCTCGACGAATGGCGTGCTCAAGCAGAACCTGATGGCATAGATACCACCATCAAGCACTGTGCTCGTAAGATATATCTTACCCTCCTCGTTAATGGTACTGTACACCTTTTCCGTCAACGCATTCTGGTCACCCGAGCTGGCGCCTCTCAGTCTGAGGACGACCAGAGCAAACCGGGGCACGGCAACAATCTCAAACAAGTCCGATCGATCATTGACCAGTTGTGTAAAGAGATCCCCATGGCGGATCCCCTTCCTGATGTGCTCCTGTAGACCCTTGACGCCAAATGTGCGGATCACAAACCACACCTTCAAGCTTCGGAACCGACGACCTAGGGGAATCTGCCAATCGCGGTAGTCGGTCACCAAGCCGCTCTCCGAGTAGTTGTTTCTCAGATACGGGGGAGTCATGCTGAAGGCGTCAATGTAGTAGCTCCGCTTCTGGACAAAGGTGACGGAGCAGTCAAAGTTCGTCAGCAGCCACTTGTGGAGGTTCATGTTGAAGCTGTGAAACCGGTGAAACTGGGCAGTAAAGTGGTGATACTCGGGACAGACAAGCGCAGCGCCAGCATAGGCCGCATCGACGTGGACCCAAACCTCTCCCTTGCCGGGCGGGGCGACATCTTGCAGAGCATCCGCAATAGACTCAAAGTCGTCGTAAGCGCAACAGTCTGTCGTCCCGAGTGTCGCGGTCAAGTAGAACGGCGTAAGGCCCTTGGCACGGGCATTCTCGACGGCGGCCTTCACATCGGCGCCGGTCAAGGCAAAGTTGTTCTTGGCCGAGACGGGGATTTCCATAAACCGGACTCCAGAGACCTGGGCAGCTTTCTTAGTGCTGGAATGTGTCGCGGCGCTGCCAAAGGCTACCAGCTTGTTCCGCGCATCAGCGATGGCGTCATCGAGTTGGTCCTCCCGCACGCCCTCGGTTGCTTCTCGCAGGAACTTGTCGCGGGCTGCGACCATGACGGTAAGAATAGCCTCGGATGCTGTACCGTGTATAACGCCGCCTCCGAGAGTACTACCCGAGGATCGGTAGGTCTCGGGTAGGTTGAACATGTCGGCAAGCCAGTCTGTTACAATCGTCTCGAGCTCGGTGACGGCAGGGGAACAGATCCAATTGAAGGCAGAGCCGTTGAACGCACTCGAATACATTTCTCCAAGCATTCCGGGAAAGCTAGACGAGCATGGGAAGAATGCCATAAAGTTGGGCGACTGCCAGTGCGTGATGCCGGGCATGATCTTGGCTTCCACGTCTTTCTGGATGTCCTTCCATTGTTCACCTTCGACTGGGGGCTTGGAGGGAACTAGTTCGCGTAGGTAGCCTGGCTTGACGCTGGAAACGACTTGGCGCTCGGTGATGTTCTGGTAGTATCCTACAACTGGAGCAGTGTTAGAGTAGAGGTTGCAACCTGGCTGGCAGATGACGGTGGTTAGACTTACTCTCGTCAATGGACGACCTCGCCGCTTCCCTAAAGCCTTCCAGATCCATAGTACCGGTGGTTTTCATTGTTGAGTGTTTCGAATCGATCTTTAGCGAGGCAGAGAAGTGTGTGACAGTCTTGTCTTGGACAATTGAGACTCTTGCCAAGCCGGAGAGAGTGGTCTGCGGCCAGCTTTTTCATATTCTCACACCGGCACTACTTCTTCGGCACTCATGGCGGACGGGCCAGGTGTTCGTGGGGGACTATCGAACTCGACAGATTCAAGTGACCATCCAGAATTGCGCTTCTGATCGGAATTGAACTTGTCATTCCGTAACTAGAGCTCTGGCTTTGGCCTTAACTCCCCGACAGCCCCGATTGGTTCTTATCCCATGACGGTATACCCACTAATCAATAAGTTCCGGGGGCATAAGCCATAGGGTTACCCAAAAAAAATGTCGACACTGAAAACGACCGTGGCACTGAAACCTAGATTTTTTCTTCTTTTTAATCTTCTATGACGTCATCTATAGAAAGGACACAAAAGGAAGCCCGGCACAAGTTGCTACCTCCGCTCTTTCTCAAGGGAGGATAATGTTGAAAAGTGAGACCCAACAAGCTTCTAAGTGCTGATTAACCCGTTGAATTTTATGAGATAAATGGTCCCTCTTAGAGATTTTTAGGGAATCTCTGTAATGCAATCATAAAATCGAGTTATATTCCAGGCCGACTGCCACTATCCAGTTCTAATAATAACAGTTTTAGTCTCTAGATAGTTGTCCAAGCTGTCATGGATACCCTCTCGTGCAACACCGCTGGACTTGTACCCTCCGAATGGAAGGTCAAATGCACCTGTCGGGCTGGTACAGTTGATCGCCACGGTACCGGCCTCTGATGCCTTCGCGAAGCGCAAGGCTCGGTCAATATCCCGTGTGTATACAGCAGAGTAGAGCCCAAACTCGGTGTCGTTGGCCATCCGGATCACCTCCTCCTCGTTGGTGAATACGTTGATGTTGACGATGGGCCCGAAAACTTCATCCTTCATGATCTGCGCGTTCTCGGGTGTGTCGAGGAAAATGGTCGGTTGGATAAAGTAACCAACCGTGTCCTCGGGTACTCCCCCGAGAGCAAGCTTGCCGTCCTGCTTGCCCATTTCAAAATATTTCTTCACAGTGTTGTACTGGGCATGGTCCGCTTGTGGCCCATGGTTGACTTCTGGGTCCAGAGGGTCGCCCAGTCTCACAGCTTTGAAGGACTCTTTGAAAAGCTCCACGAAGCGTTCCGCCACAGAAGCGTGAACGTAGACGCGAGAGTTGGCCATGCACACCTGCCCACTGTTCCACTGGACACTATGCGACGTCTCCTTTGCTGCACGCTCTATATCAGCGTCGTCGAATATCACGGCCGGGCTTTTCCCTCCGAGCTCAAGGACGACGTTCTTCATGTTGGATTTTGCTGCTGCTTCACGGATGAGACGCCCAGTCCGTCCTGAGCCGGTGAACGTGATCAATCTGACATCCATATGTGAAGCAAGGGTGGCCCCAGAGACGTGGCCATGGCCGGAAAGAACATTGATGACACCCGGGGGAAATCCAGCTTTTTGGACGAGCCCAGCAAGTTTTGCTGACTTTGAAATATCAGTAATGGCCTAAACACCAAGACATGGTGGATCACATCACTCACTGTCAGGGGAGCTTTTTCGCTGCTCTTGAGGACCACTGTGTTGCCAGCTGCCACGGCGGGTGCAACCTTGTTGATAAAGACGTAGACGGGAACATTCCAGGGAATAATAGCGGCCACCACACCAAACGGTTGCCTCAGGGTCAGATTGACAAACCCCGGAGTATTCAGACTAGTACGGCCCTGCCCGTTCCAGCCAGCCGTAGCAAAATACTGGAGCTTCTTCACTGCCGCCTTTGCATCCCAGTATGAAGAGACGGGTCGCCCCATCGAGACTGCCTCCAGGCTGGCGAGTTCCAGCTCATGGTCTGTGATCAAGTCGGCCAGTGTGTTCATGTAGGCCCCTCTTTCGTGGACTGACAGAGCGGCCCATGCTGGCGAGGCTGCCTTCG
This sequence comes from Fusarium drepaniforme, assembly GCA_012978555.1. Taxonomy (NCBI): domain Eukaryota; kingdom Fungi; phylum Ascomycota; class Sordariomycetes; order Hypocreales; family Nectriaceae; genus Fusarium; species Fusarium drepaniforme. The sequence continues at coordinate 27,778 of JAALXN010000949.1, forward strand.
CTGCTGCGACAGCGCGGTTGGTGTCCTCCACCGTTGCCTCGGATACTGATGAAAAAGGGGATTAGATCATCTGCTCGTGCCTTTGAACATTTTTAAACCCACCTATGGCGATTGTCTCTCGCGTGAGTGGCGAGTTCAACGGAAAGGTCCCTCCGTCTGAGGCTGCAGAGAACTAGCAGCAGGATTAGCCCCGATATCGTGTTTGACCTGGCGTGAGAGCATTTCCAACCTGGCCGTTGATGAAGAGACGTGTCTCATGCTTAGTAGATGTTTGGGCGGCCATTTCTTCGTAGAATGATGCGATCAAGGTGCAAGATTGATTGCCTCGGTGTTGATTGTGTTCTAGCGACATGGTTTATGAATGGGTAGGATCGGCTTGCCCACGCAACAGCTCTTAAGTCCGACGCTAGTGTTGGTTGAGGTAGAAGGCGGACCTTATCTCCCCGTAACTGGAGTGCAACCGTCAAGTCGGAAATCATTTCCAGCCAACGCCGTCGATACGTAGTGTAGGTGCCCATCGAATCCCGAGCCACTCTCCTGTTGCCGAGGCTAACGCTGGGACCGAATACAAATAAACGGCTACTATAGCGGAACAGTCCGTACCTTGGTACAAACCTGCTTCATAGGAATCGCTCAACATGCCATACCCTTGTCGTGCGGTCGTTGCGTCAGCACCAAGCCCAGGGGGCCAACCCAACTTCAGTCTTGATAAACTATCACTCCGTGATCTTCGGGATGATGAGTGCCTGGTTGAAATAGTTGCCACCGGTATATGTCATACAGACGTTGCCATGGCTGCGCGACTTGATGGGGTCTATCCCAGGGTTCTAGGTCATGAAGGTAAGTGAACTCTACCCGCTTGACGAGCCTGGCCAAGGAAAAACCTTGCAAAGTCTGACAACAGGTGTCATCACCAGGTGCGGGATACATTAGAAAGATCGGGGCAAAAGTCGGTACCAACCCCAACTCTTCCAAAGCACCCTTGCGGGATGGCGACCCTGTTCTTCTTTCGTTTGCCTTTTGTGGAAACTGTACCAGTTGTCAGCGCGGGCATCCTGCATACTGCCATTCAGCTCTTGCACTGTGTTTCGGCGATTCAGGGCCTGCATACACGACAGATGCCGGTGTTACAGGCGGTGAAGGAGGTTCTGTAGCCGGCGGGTTCTTCGGCCAGTCCAGCCTCGCAAATCTAGCCGTGGTCAAGGAATCCTGCATCATCAACGTCAACGGCATCGTCAAGGACAGGGAAGAGCTGAAGCTCTTTGCACCACTGGGCTGCGGCTTCCAAACAGGTGCTGCGACGGTCTCGATCCTTGCAAATGCCCAGCCCAGCGACTCGGTCGCCATCATAGGACTTGGAGGCGTTGGTCTCGCCGGTGTCATGGTAGGTCGTCTCCGGGGACCGTCTCTGTATGTCCGCTGACTCCTTCTTGTGTGCTCCAGGCTGCCAAGATGATTGGTTGCAAATCCATTATTGCGATTGATCGTGTCGATGAGAAACTGCGACTCGCTAAAGAACTGGGGGCGAGTGTCCTGATAAACAATGAGAAGTGCCCTGATGGTTTTCCGCAAGCCACTCGAGACGCAACCAACGGTGCAGGATCTTCCATCACCATTGATACTACGGGAGTGCTTTCCGTTATTCAGCAAGCACTCGACATGACGAGCATTCTCGGAAAGATGGTTTTGCTAGGTATGTCGGGGGCGTCCCTTGAAGTTGATATCACAAAGTTTAAGCTGGTATGTTTCTTTACCAGTATTCTTCCAAATATTGCTGACATACGCGATGGTCAAAGTCGGGAAAGACTCTACTTGGCAGTGTGCAAGGTGACGCAGTTCCATCCATTGTGAGTTGCTCTGATGTTAGAGTTTAAAACCCGTTGAACTAATTGTGGCGATAGTTTGTTCTTCAAATGATCAGGTGGTATCGAGAGGGGATTTTTCCCATTGATAAGCTTACTAGCTTCTACAAGGTGAGAGTATTAAGTAATATATAAGATAACAAGCTAATCGTGTTAATAGGCTGAGGATGTTAACCTAGCAATGCAAGATATGAAAGTCGGGAGGGCTGTTAAGCCTGTCCTTGTATGGGAGGAAAGCTGAGATTTATGAATGAAAATTTATATTTAAGCCAAGACTCTTCTCTTTTGACATAGCTGCTAACCCTGACCGCCACTGACTTTTGCTTTTGAAGCTGTCGGCCTCCCTAATAATTCTGTCGACTAATGCATCGTGGCTATCGTTAAACGAACAAGAAGTGGCAGTCAATATCCACTCTAGAGATGTCCGTTATTAGAATATCAGAGAGAAATTGGGGGAAAGGAGTAGAACGTACTGTTGGCGCTAATCTAGACCTATAGTTGATTGACTCGCAGCAACGTCCATTGACTGGGCTTGGTGGGTTCACTCTCATCGCCTTAGGAAGATTTAGACCTCTTCCTACTTTAACGAGGTCTCGCGGTATTATTAGTTTCCCTAGTCTTTATAAACTTAGGGAGTATTTATAATTATAAAAATAATAAAATCTAATTTATAAAGAAGTTATATATTAACTATATTAATTTAAATAGCTTAAATATAAGATCTTAGTAAATTACTAAATTACTATTAATTAATATATATATTCACTTTAAATATAAGAATAAATAGCTTACTATAGTTATTATCTTAGTAGACGCCTCTTTTATAGGAAAGAGATCAAGACACTTACGCATCATAGCAGCTAAGCAGCAGCAGACAGTAGATACTACAACTAAACAGCGGGGCAGCAGGAATACTCTCTTAGGACCGCAGTGGATACCAAGATTAGGTATAAAAGCTTTAATAAAATAAGAATATTCCATAGGGGTCAGGCAGGCAAGACATAAAAGGTTAAAGATAAAGTATAAGGAAAATTAGAAGAATACATAAAAAGAAAACCAAATGCAGCTATGCCTATATCTAACACCAACATAGTCGTGCATATATATGGCAGATCCAACCCATATATCCAAGGTAAAGGCATCCATAAAGCGCACTCCTTTCTCTAAACGGCCAAAACATCAGGCCTAAACCCCCGGGCTAATCCAATACCAGCACATCTCATAAGCCATATAAATACCAGCGGAGTATATGCCGACAGAGGGCGCTTAACACCGAAGCGCCATATAATATATCCGAACTTTATTCTATATTAAGAAAGTATCCTCTCAAACCACAGAACACTGTGCCAACTCCTGCGCGCGCGCATCAGCTAACTGGCCGATGCCTTGATGGGGCAGTCGGTCCATCCGCGCTCACCTTGTTCACCTCTTACGGCCTAGGCTCAATTCTGCCGACCACTCCGCAACCGAGTGGTTGTTTAATACGGTTGGCCCGTTGGCGTGATGGGACAGAACCTCAAGGTGGGGAGGCTGAGAGTACTCAATCAACGATCAAGTTTAAGTTTCTGGACTTAGGACTGATAAGCTGGCCGAGACGGACTTAAGACTTATTGATCCCGAGATTTTGTGGATATTCCTACAGAAAAACACGGGGCGATCAAAATACGCGCACAAGAATAAATACCTCTGATCTCTGATTGAGAGACAGACTCTCCTCTGTTGACCAACTTCAGCAGCATTCTCCGCTGCCTCTCCCCCTCATCCGATACACGAGCACCAGTGTATGAACATGTCTTCACCCAAGTCCCAAACCATCCTTGTCACGGGCGCCAACGGCTATCTAGCCTTACACGTCATCGATCAACTCCTAAAGAATGGCTACAGCGTTCGAGGCTCGGTCAGGTCTAACAAGGCAGACGATAAAGTACGATCAACCTTTCCAAATGAATACGGCGGGAAGTTGAAGACTGTGTTTGTCAAAGACTTGACAAACCCAGATGACTTTGCTGGGGCCTTTGAAGATATCACGGGTGTTATCCACGTCGCCAGCCCCGCACCCAGCAATGTCGAGGATGCCGTCCGCGACATGCTAGACCCGGCCATCAAAGGCGCCACCAGTGTTCTTGAAGCCGCCAAACGCTACGCCAGCCCTTCGTTCAAGCGCGTTGTTCACACGTCGTCCTTTTCAGCAAATCTGGATATCGCAAAGGGCCCACGCGCTGGCCACGTTTATAAGGATTCAGACTGGAACCCTATAACTCTCGAAGAAGCGGCAAAGCTCAAGGACCCTATACGTCTGTACATCGCGTCAAAGGCGCTCTCGGAAAGGGCGGTCTGGGACTGGGTGGCAAAGCAGAATTCCCGTTTCGACGTCGTTTCACTGAACCCATCCAACGTCTTTGGTCCTCATCTCGAGAGTATCAGCACTTTGGACGAGGTCAGGTCGACAGCGAGGCTGCTATGGCAGCTGATCGACGCCAAGGAGATCCCAGAACTCGAGTATGCCGGATGCGTTGACGTGCGCGACACAGCCGCTATGCTTGTCGCAGCCTTGGATGCTCCTGCGGCGGGTGGCCAGAGGTTCCTGTTGGCGCATCACTTTGACTGGCAGACTGCGGCTGATCTGGCGAGGGAGTCCCTTCCGGACGGGATCAAGAGGCGGATACCCATTGGCAAGCCTGGATCTGGCAGAGACGAAGCGGAGACCAATATGTACCAGATTGATGGCAGCCGCGCAGTTGACGTTCTTAAGGTTAGCTATCGACCACTGCTAGATACTATCAGAGATACGCTAGTGCAGCTTACGGAAGCAGAGAAGTCTTGATTCTTTGTAGCTGCCCTCACAAGTTTGACTCGTAACGTCACGAGTAGCTTCTTTGCCGAAGAAAGACACAACAATAAATTACCCTTTGAGAGCTTTCCTTTCAGCCTTACCTGGAGCAGGTTAAAGCTGGCACGCACGACGCTGGAGAATGTACTTTGGTTGATGCCTAATCCGACACAGTCCGGAGACCATGAATCTCTATCTTGCATCTCAAAATCAAACCGAGAGAGCCGTATTCCTACATGTCGGCTAGCACCAATCGCGCTCAACTATGAGCATAAAGAACTTACCCATCACTGCTGCTGCCATGCTGGAGCCCAGGAATAAGACCTTTGTGATGACTGCAGTCGAGTAAACTTCGAAGAGCTTTTGAGTAGCAATACCCTAAAGCTACTCATGCAGCGCTTTTCACTGCATCAAAGGTGAGACGCCCTTCATCTGGATCTGTGGTTGACCTTGTGGAATGTGAAGGAAGCTAGGGAACCTCGAGCCTTGAAGGCGTGTCTTGTCTCACATCCTAGTACGAGAGTATCCAGAGGTGCGTGACTTAAGCTGTCCAAGTATTGGCAAGTCACAATTTGTCTGCGTAGGATTGGTCGTCACGGTAGCAGCCCGCGCCTTTTGCGCTTGAACCGCCCTTCCGTATGTAAATTGCAGTGTAACAGGCCACGTCATGGACGATATCCATGCTGTGGAAGGGTTTCTACTTGAAAAAAACTTTTTGCCAAGCCAGAAGTGACAGCAGGAGCAGTTGCTGAGCGCCACTACCGACCTTGGCACCCAGGTGCCGATTAACTGGGAGAGGAAGTTCGGCGTTAAGGACTTGCTTAAGTCCGCAGCCAGGCCCGGGACAGAAACAAAAAGGAAAATATAGCGACGCACAACTCCCAGCGCTCGGGGACTCGGCCTTTAACTTCAACCGCTTACTACTACCTACCATTGGGCTCCATCTACTAAGTCTGTGGGTAACGACAAACCACATGAAATGTATAAGTATCATCTGGCTCAGTTATCACATCGAGGGCCGGGCTTCAACTAGATAAAAAAAAACACAGAAATGTATAAAGGGCGACACGTAAAAGGTAGAGGGAAATCAATAGCATCACTCTTTACGGTGTCGGTGTAGGGAATCAGAATAACTAGGCATTTGTGACAGTGGGGAAATCTACAAATACGCCATAATCCGCGATATCTATGGAGCATCGCTGGTCCTTACTCTACCTAGCTATTCCTACCTCTGAGCATACGCTAGTCCAAGCGAAAATCTTGTCTGCCACGCACACGATCTGGCTTCCTGGGTTGGCGGTGGTATGATCGGGGGCTCGGACTTAGGGCATCTAGGAGATCCGAGATGAAAGGGGGCAACTCAGCCACGTACGCGTATATGAAGTTATTCCACGGGAATCTCGGTCGTGAAAACAGAGAAGACTGCCAAAGGGTACTGCCAAAGGGTATATATGCCAGAAGTAGAGGCGTTGATGACATTGAATGTGCTATCAAGACCATGGTTATTTCTATTACCATGCGGACCTCCCTCCTTAGCGCCTTTTGGGCGGCGGCTTTTGTCCTTCGAGCTCTTTCCAAACCCATCCTGTTTGAGCAAGGAGCTGTCATCACGTACGATGAAGAAACTCAATCGGTGCAGGTGAAACGCAATCATTCTGTCCTTATCGAAGACGATAGAGTGACCGCTATATTCGACTCGACCAACGGCAATGTTAGTATATCTCCTGATACCGAGGTGATCTATGCTGGCAACGACATTATCAGCCCTGGCTTCATCGACACCCACCGTCACGTCTGGCAAACCGTCCAGAGAAGCCTTGGGGGCGACAGCTGCCTAGCTAAATATCTTGGGCGCTGGTCAAGCTTTTCATTGGCTGCAAGAGCGTTCACTCCAGATGTCATGTACTACTCACAACTCGCTGGGTTATGTGAGGCATTGAACGGGGGCGTTACGTCTATTGTAGACAACGCTTCCGGAGCATTCACCCAGGCAGTCTCTGACGCATCGATTCGAGCTACTGAAGACAGTGGGATACGTAGCTTCCACGCATACCACATACGAAGAGGAATTGAAGGCTTTGCTTTTGAAGACCAGCTAGTCCATTACCAAAACCTTTCAGGCCAATTCGACAAAAATGGCGGTCTTGTGTCATTAGGTCTCGCATATGAGACATTCGATACGGGGGACTCCACGGACACTGAGGTCCTGATAAACCTGGCAAGGTAAGTCAAGGCGCACGTGAGTATGGAGAGATATTTTCAAGGCTAACTGACAACTAGATCATCAAACACCACTTTTATACAGACTCATTTCGTCGGTGGACCTCTGGGCTTGGAAAACAGTCCTTCGCTTTTGGCGAGGCTCAACCTACTTAACGGCTCATTCCCCGTTATTTTCGTCCACGGCAATTCTGTTACCGCGACTGACGCCAATCTCCTGCGTCGCTTCAACCACTATATTTCCATGGCTCCAGAGTTCGAGATGCATCACGGCCAGGATAACTTTAATCCATCGTTGGTGCAAGACCAGGCTGCTCTGAGTGTGGGTACTCACTATTCAACCAGTGGAGATATCATAACTCAGGCTAGGATCTGGTTGCAATCTGTTCGTCAGCAGATCTACCAGAGAGTCCTCAGAGATTTCCAGTTTCCGGCTAATAACCCAATGTCGACCAAACAAGCTTTTCACCTTGCGACTCGTGCTGGAGGGCTAGCCCTGCGTCGACCAGACCTCGGGGTCATTCGTGTGGGTGCTAAGGCCGATATCGCTATCTTTGATGGATCGGCACCTGGCCTACTTGGCTGGGAAGATGCTATCACAGCCGTCGTTCTTCACTCTAACATCGGTCATATTAAGCATGTGCTTGTCAACGGGGAATGGAGGAAACGGGATGGGCAACTCTATTGCGCTCTAAACGAGACTGCTGTCCAAGCCGAGTTCCTGAAGTCTGCTCAAGCTGTGCGGTCTTTTTGGTCAACTGTGGAAGAGCCCGTGTTTGAAGGAGAGGCACCCGGGACGGGAGCGTTATATCGCCATATTGAGAAGATCGATGTCGTTCGGGGTTCTTTGGATGGATATTAAGTTGCCTTTCTAATTACACTGCAGAATAGATCAATTTCAACCTTTTCTATATCCCATGAAACAGGAAAGAAGACATCATGGTAAAAGCGCTGAATAACTGCCTCCTGCGATGTTGTTTTGGGCATCATATGACTGCGCTTGAACTTTGTAGAAGCCAAGCCAGGGGCCGGCTCTGAAGCATAAGACCTAAATTTGCGATAATCAGCCACGTCACTGCACTCTATGGGAAATACCAGTGACTCACCACTGCAAAGCTACATATCAGTTTCGCTAAACAATCTTTATCTATGCTTCCTGGGCTCGGATGAGCGTGAGGTGAAGCGATTTAAAAGTCTGACTGTCCCGACTTGCACTGGAGGCAGACAGGTATGCTAGTCTCCTTTAAGGCGCTCTCTTAATGAGGTAGTATATCGAGCTATTTATAATCCTGCTTCGACGTATTTATAGCTATATTTATAAGTATTGTTATTACTATATTAGTGCGATGAGCTAGATATAGTCCTTTGACGTGCCTTAGCTAATTATTATATTTTATTTATAATTTTTTTTATAAAAGCTAAATAAGTTTAGAGCTTAGTATATAAACTAGATTTAACTAGCTATAAGATTACACACACATGGTACCAGATGGTTCAGACGTACTCACGCGGTCGGTTAACATTTGCAAAGGACAAACTTGTGGCCTTTTCGGCCATAGTGAGTGCTCTGCAAAGAAATAACCGGTACACGTACTTAGCGGGCATATGGCGTGAGTCTCTGCTGCCTGGGCTCGTGTGGTTTGTTCAGGAGGGCAGTAGCAGGAGTCGTTTGACGATGGTGTGGCCAGAGAACATTGGCAACGCGAATCCCAACCAAGATCGCGTAAATGTCTGTCCGACATGGTCATGGGCGTCTCTTGAGGGAATCATCGACATCCATCTCGTTCCCGAAAATGCCCAGTACCAGATACGCATGAGCCGAGCTATGGCCACCGTCGAAGATGTCACTATAACGTCGTCTTCCAGTAGTGACACTTCATCCTCAGTTCCGCTACAAGGAAAACTGGTCATAGCCGGGCCGCTCTTTCCTATATCCAAACTACCAGCACTCGGCGCACGGTATCGACAGAAGATTTGGCTGGATATAGCGGTCAACCGTCCTGTCTGGGCCTGGTTTATGCGTGATACTGACGAAAAGGTCGATGACTGTGATTTCTTTTGCTTGCCTTTACTGGAACTGGAAACGTCCATAAATTTTGACGATGACGATGACAAACCTAGCTGGGAAATACAGGGTCTTGTTCTCAGCAGAAGCAGGGGATCTGAAGTCTTTCAAAGACGTGGTCTGTTTGTTCTGGGTAGTAAACACTCAAATGACAAGGTAAGAAATGCGTTGGGCAAAAACGATAAAGTAATTACGAAAATCGTATAAGCGTTATATACTACGTTTGGTTTAGCTTCTAGAATTGGGAGAACTTCTTAGGTACCTATTCGCGTCCTATGTAATATCAGTGGTGTATTTCAGGTCAGAGTTAGCATAGTTGTGTAGCTATGTCCACGGGTGAGCTATCGGACGAATTTAATAAACCAATAGCCAGCTTAACCAGAAACTTGTACTCTAGATAAAAGACTGAAGACACGGTGGAACCGTTGGGGGATAGAGGTGATGAATGAATAGGAGTAGCCATACGGGAGAGCCTTCGTCGAGCTTTTTGAGTAGGAAGTAGTTCTACAAGACGACGATTCAGATATCAGAATCTCTAATAATATGGAAAGCGTAGCGTACAAAGTCACGATACCGGCCAAGAATTATTCCCAAAGTGTATGCTACGCGGCATACCACCACAAGAGTATCGCCACGGTGGATCGGAAACTGGTGCTACTATGCCAAGCTTGGGTTAGGGGAGCAAGGTAGGGATCGGCTCCTCGTTCCTGGTCGGACACGGCGGATATCTCCGGAACGGTGCGGATATCCACGCCAAATCTACATCGGCTCCTCGAGTCGGAGCGTTATCCGACATTGGCCGATGGTGTCTGTGATGTCTATGCCATACAAGTTATGTACCTGTTATTCCGGCTCCGAATTTCCGACCCAGATTACAGTGACTAAATTAAGGGCCTCGAAGCTTGTAGTCTTGTTAAATGATTACCATTCGCGTATGAATTCCGTTCGCAATTTGCTGCGCTTGCTTGAATCTTCTCAAACATATCGTCGAGTTCATCTCTACTCTATCAGTTGCGTATTTGCGATAGACCCTAGCTCCTTCCGATAAGATGTCGAACGTGCATATATTTGCAGTGTTTTATCCATTCCCTGACAAGGTCAACCAGGTGAGACGCCATTCTGGGTTCTTGTACGCCTTCTATACGCGCGTACTGATCATTCAATACATCTAGGTCAGAGCAATTCTCAAATCTCAATGCGCAACCGTCCATCTCAAGGAGGATTATGCATTGCGGTTCGTTCTCACGGAGCACCTTGATACTGAAACTCCGGAATTCTGCTTGTTTGAAACGTGTGGCTCCCCCTTTTTATCCAATCAACCTGGAATTAACATTTTAGTCAATAGGTACACTTCTAAAGAATCAACAGATAAACATTTGTCAGAGCCTCATTTCAAGGAGATGCTGAAGACGTTACAAGATCAAAATTTAATGGCTAAGAGCCCTTATGTCCTGAGGACGAAAACCATAGCAGGCTTTGAGCTCGACCGGAATCTTATTCCTGACCAGAAGCTGTAGTGAGATTTGCGCTTAGGACATGGCGTAATATGAGCTGAAACCCTTGCAAGATATCGTTTGTCACTTTAAATTTCCCATAATTGATCCTGTAATGCGCGCATCTTGAGGTTTATGCCGACCCATTGAATCAATCAAAGTAGACCTAGAAACAAAGAAAGGACGCAATATTCTCTCTCTGCTAGCAGATGCGAGCACATTTGTCATTGTGGGATAGACAACCAACTGTGGTCCTTTGGTTCATCTTGACGAAGTACTTCACGTAAATGGTACAAATCTTTTTACGGATACATTAATAGAGAGCGCAAGGTTCTACTCTAGTTTCAATCTACTTAAATCAATGCTCATGCACGGTACTTGCTAGCTTCCGTAAAAGACATGCCATTGATAATAGCCCTCTCCATATCACTTTCGGCCTTAGCTAGGGAGTGCATAAGCTTGAGCGCCTCCTGAGCAACATTCATTGGCAAACACACAACTCCGTTCAAGTCCCCGATGAGAATATCCCCGGGATTGATGATAAAGCTGTGGCCGTTCTGCTGAATCGAAACAGGATGATTAATCTATTACAAGTCAGTAATTTGCTACTCTCAATACACAAGTGAGCTTGGAGCATTAAATTAGGAGGCTCGCATGGAGACCATGCGCGCCGTGGTCGAGCGATGCATTCCTACCTTGTCGACATATGCGACCTCACTAGGAGGAGTTGTTCCAACGTCACGAGCGAACACCTTGGGACGGGGAAAATTAATCACCTACACTGATGAAAGGAACCTTTTGAAAGGGATAAACGAACCGGATATCCTAGCTCTCTCAACTCCTCCAAGTCCCTAACACGGCCATCGACCACTGTACCTACAACTTGACGTATCTGGGATCGTCGTGTAGTTAGGCCACCCCAACAAGCATTGAGCATATCTGGAGGACAAGAAATGAGGATTATAGAACCTTCCGGGGCCGTATCGACCTAAGAAAAAACATGGATTGGTACACAACGCCAAGTCAATGCGAAATTGTTCAACCTACAAAGTGGGCAGCCCCTTTGGTCGAGTTTGAGCTGCGGTTACTCAGATATTCGTAGCGCACTGTATAAGCTGGACCAACAATCTTGGTAGACCCTTGCTGGCGCTCGGGGGCCCATAGGGTAAGGCCGGGAAGAAAGCCGCCTCTAGGAACGTTGAGTTCGACTAGTGCATCTGCAACATCGCAGCTTAGCCAGGGTTAGTTTGCTCTGATGTCGCAGCGTTGGAGAGTCGGTTACCTCGTGAACTGTGAAAGCGATTGGACAATATTATCGGCGTCCATGGCTGGGGCAGTGCTTGTGTTCTAGACTAGATAATGTCGAGATTGAATGACGAATTAAATAAATCAAGGGATGGATAGACAACAACACAACACAGTTCCTCTAGGTTGTTGCGTTACAAGTAGTTCGACGAGCTCGCTCTCGTCTGGCTTCTGTTTATGTAATCGCGCGCGGGGTGCTGATCCCGACAATATCCGACAAATGCCGACAGCCTCTCGCCCCATCCCATTACTTCAGTCTGCCTACTGCGTGCCTACCCGCATCAAAACTTAGATCGTCCCTCTCCCATATCTCTCGTCTCCATGCCGGGGCTTGGGTATTTGTCTATCAGGAATTCCGACGGCCCTCCTCGAGATGCCTGACCCGTCCACCGCGGCTAGTAACGGGCCCTCGCCAGCTCCGACTACCAATGCTGCCATCACGGCCAACAACAACAACCAGGGCCAGGGCCAGGACTATCGCCGCTCCTACAAGGCTTGCCTACCCTGTCGTCAACGCAAGAGCCGCTGCGAGATCGGAGACGACTGGGTCCCGGGGCGTCCGTGCAAGAGATGTCAACGGCAGATGAAGGAATGCGTCTTCCCGACAGGCCGAAACATGCCCAAACCCTCTTGGCCATACCCCAAGACCCGGCCACGATCCGACGAGGCGCGAACTGATGTCGAGGCTCCTTCCGGTGATGGAGGTGTCCATGATCACCAATGTGGCGAGAGCCTGCAAGACCCCGCGTGGCATTTTCCCGATACAGGTCCCATCGAGCCCCGCCAAGGCAACCTGAGTGACTCGGTGATGCGTACCATGATTTCCACTGGAAGTGACGCGCTGGAAGTCCTATTCGACCCGATACGCCCATCAAGTCATGCCGAGCACAACTCTCCATGGGAACAGGTCTCCCCCCGCTGTCCGCCTTCGTCGGATGTGACAGTGCAACAGTCGGAAGGTAGCCGCCAGCTCAGAGGCCCTAGCAGGTCATCATGTGTTTATGAAGTCTGGAACGCATGTCGCTTTGTAAAGCAGGGATGGTTCTCCGCAGAGGAAGCCGTATTCTACGTCGACAAGTAAGTTGGGCCAGGTCTTTTATGCATTGTGCCTGCCTTGTGTATCATTGAAGCTAAGAGAATTCACTATAGGTTCTACCAACATCTGCAGAGGCTGACACCAATCTTGACCGACTTTTATGCAAGGCACGAGAACCATTACCAATTAATATCATCTGAGCCGCTTCTTTGTTGCACGATTCTTGCCGTTTCGGCACGTTACCATGCACTCAACTGTGTCGGCGGTCAAATGAGGAGCTTCTTCATCCATGAACGCCTCTGGGCACATATACAACACCTGCTGGCTCGTGTACTTTTGGGACAGGAGAAGAATTCCAAGGGAAAAACCCGGTCTCTCGGGACCATCGAGGCCTTGCTGCTCCTGACGGAGTGGCATCCCCGGTCCTTGGCGTTTCCTCCACCTATTGACGGATGGGATTCAGATCTGTTGGTGCATTGGACTGAAGACCGTAATGATGTGCCGATCCAAAAGACCAGTGATGGACGTGGCCGATGGCTAGAAGATGTCATCAACCCAGCGAAGCGGACCGGCCACATGTCATGGATGCTGATCAGCTGTGCCGTTTCACTGGGCTGTGAGCTCGGAATATTTGATGAACCTGATACGGCATTGGGACGTGATGGCACAGATCGCCCTCCATCTCAAGGCCAGTATTCAAATAGACAATTACGGCTTCAAAGGCTGCTCTACCTTTATGCGGAGCAAATATCGTTGCAACATCGGCGGCGCTCGATTCTACCCCAGGGCGTGAGTCACCAGATTTTTCGAAACATTGGGGCTGGCGGCGAGAATGGGGATTTACAAAAATTTGCAGCATCCTGGATCGACCTCACCAAGCTTACCAGGCTCATTATGGAGACGTTTTACTCTTCCGCATCCCAGACGTCACAGCTTCTACAGAGCGGCCGCTACGTCGACCTTATAGAGCACTTTCATTCTATGCTCTCATCCTGGCGTGGCAAATATTTGGATGACGCTGGAAACGGTAAGTCTTGTTCCTTCTGTTCAGGAGGAGAGCGGCGAGAGCCTCGAACCGCTGACTGGTATTGCCTCAGATCCAGCAGATGATTCCAACCTCCTAGCGATAGAATACTACAGCGCGAGGCTGTATTGCCACTCGCTCTGCATCCAGGCTGTTATTGAGCGAAGAGAATCTCAAACTTCCGGCAGCAGCCATGTATCGATAGCCTGCTCGAGTGTTGCATGGGGCGACGCGAACGATTATCGCTTTGTCGAAGAAGTGGTAAATTGTGCAACTCGAATTCTTACCATTACCATACAACTGGCGGACCAAAGTATCCTGCAGTATGTACCAGCTCGAATAATACATCGTGTCATAGCTGCGTCCATATTTCTCTTCAAGGGCCTTGGCGTCGGGGTCAATGCAACGAGGCTCCAGGAATCATTAGATCTTCTCGAAAAGGCCATCGTGGCTCTGAGAGACAGTGCCATCGACGAGATGCAACTTGGGCTGAGATACGCCACCCTACTCGATATGCATCTCAGTCGACTAAAGGACAGCTTCGTCGCATCAACCTACCCGACAGGAGTAGCAAGGCAGCTTGCGACCATCGATTCCCTTGGAGAAGGAGACGCATCAATAACAGGCATGGAATCGACAGACTGGTTTGCTCTACCTTTTGATACTACTCTTAATGCCTCGGCCGAGAGTTTTGGTGTCCAAGGGTTCTCGAGCTTAAACGATGGTGACTTGGATTTTATATGGAATCTTGATTTCTTATCGTAAATGCGTATCACACTTGGTCACTCATCATTTACAATGTTTCAAGAATATCAAAGAGAAAATTGAACTTGGTTTCATACACATACATAAACTAAAACCGTCTGTAATCCCGGGTGTGATAATACATGGTCAGCTATAGGAGTAGCTGCTGTAAACCCCCCCCCCCCTTATCCATTGCACTTGCATTCAAACAAGCTGACGGCATAGACCTTTTATGGGCCTATCTGAATAAGGAAATGCGACTAGTCAAAGGTCTGCTCTTTGTTCAACCTAAGCCATAAGCTACATGGTACAATAAGCACCCTCTCCATAGTCTGAGACTGGTTTGTCCATACTGCCTGGGAAGGTATTGTAGATACTGCTATGGGATTGATAGGCGTAAAGTAGAGTGAGAAGGGGTTTTGCAACGGCCCCCTCTGCCACTCACCGTATTACGGTAGCGAGTCAAGGTACTGAGAAAGGGTCGGATATCTGCGGAAGTCGGCCCGCTACCGCGATGGACTCGCTTCCGCGATGGACTCGGAAGCCCTCATAAAAAGACTATACTCCTTCAGAACCTACATCAAGTCTATGGGGCTTTAAAATGAACAGACCTTGTTATATGCTACCTCTCCTACGATCTCGCTCTTTAACCTCCATCTTCGCTCACACTATCCCCTCCTCGGCATTCATCAAGGCAACAAGCAGACCATTCATCCACCCCCAACAAGCTGCGACTCAGTCTCTTACAACAATGAACTCTAATCATGCCGCCGGGTTCAAGCTCCAAAACGGAT
The DNA here is from genome assembly GCA_012978555.1 of Fusarium drepaniforme. Taxonomy (NCBI): domain Eukaryota; kingdom Fungi; phylum Ascomycota; class Sordariomycetes; order Hypocreales; family Nectriaceae; genus Fusarium; species Fusarium drepaniforme. The sequence goes on from JAALXN010000949.1 coordinate 43,151, forward strand.
GCCAGATCACTCACGGGACGAGCGCTCACGTGAAGAAACCATTTGCCGATATGGATCTCACCATGCATGAGCTCGTTACTCAAAGTGACAAGGGGTTCGCAGGTCAGCTCGGGTTCATCGAATTCAACACCGACTGCCGTCTGCCACGTCACATTCACATGGATATCAACAAGAACAAGTTGATTGATGAGCGAATCCTCGTCTTGCACGGTACAGGTATGGTGGAAATAGCAGGGACCTTGTTCGTCGTTGCGCCTGGTTCGCTGGTGGATGCTATTGGCGGTGTGCCTCACACGTGGACGGCTTGTCCGCCCGGCGTGGAATTGCCAGATGGAACCGTCAGTTCCGGCACATTCACAATGGTTTATGAGTATGAAGAGCCTACCCATTTCTTCCCGACTGCTTCGACGGAACCCATCCTGGATGTCTCGGAGTTCAAGGAGTTCACTGGCAAATTGGATGACATTCGATTTCCGAAGCTGAGCGCTCAAGAGGTTGTTGATAAAGGGTGCATTGTATTTAATACAGAGATGCTCAAAGTCAAATTGGCTTCAACGACATCTACAGCAAAGTAGACTACCGTACCTAATCAAAAATTATCCCTGGCTACCCTAGCTTGGGACATGTACCTCATTCATCAAAAGTATTGCCCTTGATCCGCTTTGAGTAAAGACAGCGACGTGAGAGACTTCTTTCCATCTACGTAGGAAAGGGGGGCATCTGTAGTGCTCATTTTGAGAAAAAGATAGTAAGAGTACAATCTCAACTCAATATCAGAATTGATGGCCGTCATCCCGGCGCAGTCCCTGAACGCCATGTAACTTACTGCGTTAAGTCAATGAGTCGAGGAACCAAGGTGTTCAACTAGCAGAGTATTGTAGAATACAACACCACAATTTCTGTTTATTCTCAGTTCTTATATACATCATAAATCACACAGGAAGCCCATCTCCAAGCCTCACTCGAACAGATTTGACCTGCGTGTAGTTCTCCAAGGCATACTGGCCCAGCTCACGCCCAATACCGGACTCTTTGAAGCCTCCAAAGGGAACCTGCGGGCTAAGATTATTAAACTCATTCACCCAGACAGTCCCGGCTTTCAGAGCCTTTGCGACGCGAATGGCAGTTTTGATGTTGGTGGTGTGAATGCCTGCTGCAAGTCCGTACGAGCTCTTATTTCCCAGAGCAATGACTTCTTCTTCTGTGTCGAACTTGGTTAAAGTGCACACTGGCCCGAATATCTCCTCCTTAACAATTTTCATATCTTCGTGCACGTTGGTGAAGAGCGTTGGCTTGATGAAGTAGCCCTTCTCGCCGTGGCGCTCGCCGCCAACCTCAACTGTAGCGCCTTCATCTTTTCCCGATTGAATGTATTCCATGATCCGGTCAAATTGGAGTTGGCTGATCTGGGGACCTTGGAATGTTTTCTCACTGAACGGGTCACCGACAACATTGCTGGCCGCTCGCTTCTTGAAGGCTTCAACGAATTCGTCGTACACTCCCGATTGTACATAAATTCTTGACCCGGCGCAGCAACATTGGCCATGGTTGAAGTAGATGCCAAAGTTGACCCAGGAAACTGCCTCCTCGATATCTGCATCGTCGAAAACAATATTGGGTGACTTTCCACCAAGCTCCAAGGTAACCCTTTTCAGGTTAGACTTTGCTGCAGCTTCTAGTATCTTGCGTCCCACTGCTGTTGAGCCCGTAAAGGCAACTTTGTCGATGTCCATGTGAGATGCAATGGCTGCTCCAGCAATCTGGCCAAGTCCGGAGATTACGTTGACTACCCCAGCTGGGATTCCGGCTTCCTCACAGAGAGAGGCTGCATACAACGCCGAGAGGGGGGTTTGTTCAGCGGATTTCAGCACAAGGGTATTTCCCGTCGCGAGGGCAGGGCCAATCTTCCAAGACCACATGAGCAACGGAAAATTCCATGGAATTATCTGCCCGCACACACCGATAGCCTCATGATGGGTAAAGACGAAGCTCTCGTCGTCGGTGTCAATCGTTTGGCCGTGAATCTTGTCTGCCCAGCCGCCATAATATCGTAGGCAGTCAGCGGCGAGCTGGACGTCTCCCTTCGCTTTTGACAAAGCCTTGCCGTTGTCGAGGCTCTCGATGGCAGACATAGTGTCCAGGTGATTCTCGAAAAGGTCCGCAAGCCTCGTCAACATTCTACCCCGGGTGGATGGCTTAGTCTTGGCCCAAACCCCTTCCAGGGCATCCCGAGCCGCCTTGACAGCAAGGTCAACATCTTGTTTAGGTGTCAGCGTACCATTTCACGAAATGATGTGTTCCTTTGACTCAACGAGTAGGTACTCACCAGCAGGGCCGGCCTCATAAACCGCGACAATGGGTTTCTCTGTAGTAGGATTGATGGTCTCAAAGGTCCTGCCTTCAACACCCTTCACCCACTTGCCATTTATATACAACCCAAGAGGCTGTTCATAAGTGATATGAGGCGTTTGAATTGTTTGTGTTAAGCTCATTTTCCATAGAAGGCCACAGCAAGATGACATGAGTTGTCGCGTATTTGGACTTGACCAAACTGCAGTGAATCTTTCCAATTTCGCTCGACTACATCTCTTCACCTGGCCGGTTGTTTTTACTTTAATAGCATCAGCCAACATCAGCCAAAATCTCGAACAGCCAATAACTCTCCGTCTTAGCTACCGCATCCATAGCCTCGCCGAGGATTGGGAGCATCGGCCTCAAAGATCGGGCCCTTCGTTTGCCGGGATCTAGTTCGTCCCCGACGAGTGATTGTGTGGTTCCCGACGATATCCGGAGATTTCCACTCGCCGATGGGCGCTCCGACTACCCCAGCACTATCAACATCATGAACCATGGTTGTTACCGGTAACCGATGTCTGCATATAGTCCGGTCTCGTCGTGGGCTGACTAAAATACTGGTACTGTTATCTGCTCGCGACCATTGTGAGCACACATATTACCAGCATCTGACCCAACAGTAGGGATCTTGACTCTTGTGCCTATTGCACTGAAGCAACAATGAGCGAAACCAGATTAGTCTCAAGCCATCAAGTGTCCCAGCATAACACTGCTGATGATTGCTGGCTCGTCATCGAGGATGAAGTTTGGGATGTGACCCATTTCGCCCAAGAGCATCCAGGGGGTGCTTCAAGTATGTATCTACACCTGCTCGTTTGGACAAAACCTGATCTTTGTGCAGTCATTATCAAGTACGCGGGAAAGGATGCAACTGAGGCATATTCTGAAGTTCATGCCACGTCTATCATTAGGGAAAACCTCTCCGAGGACTGTTTCAAAGGGGCCCTTGATCCAACCACTATTACCAATGAGTGGAAGATGGCATCTGAGCAACCCAAGTCAGCCCCAGCACCCAAACAAGATGCGAATGCGAAGCCACCGTTGCATGCAATCATTAACAGGTAGGACCTATTGGATTTAGATCATCGTCATCGTCGTCAAGGACTGACCCGAGACTGAATTAACTAGCTACGATTTTGAGCAATCGGCGGCGGTATCCGCACCCAAGAAGGCATTCGCTTTTTATTCAACTGCGGACACTGATTGCTGGACACGAGACTCTAACCAATCTATGCTCAAACGAATTTGGTTTAGACCAAGGGTCATGAGAGACGTCACAGTCGTGGATACATCCAGTACAATTCTAAACATCCCAGTGACATTTCCCCTCTTCATCTGCCCGACGGGTTTGGCAAAGTTGATCAATCCCGATGCTGAGAAGGGCCTAGCACGCGCATCAAAGTCGACTGGAATTCTGGAAATTGTAGGTCAATAGGTAGACCAAGTACGTAACAGCAATGCTGACCAGAGGCAGATTTCATCGAGTGCAAGCTATCCGCTTGACGAAATTGTCCAAGAAGCACCGGGCTACCCATTCCTCTTTCAGCTTTATTTGAACAAACAGCGAGAAAAATCTAAGGAAGTGCTGCAAAAGGCTGAGTCCCTCGGGGTGAAGGCTGTGTTTGTCACAGTCGATGCCGCCGGAAGAGGAAAACGGGAGTCTGACGAGCGGTTGAAGGCGGACGACAACATTGTCAATCCAGTCACAGGAGAAAGTGCCAAGGCTGACAGAACTGGCTCCGGTTTGACCAGACTGATGGGGCGCTACATTGATCAAGGAATGACTTGGAGCGACTTGGCATGGGTCAGAAGTGTGACGAGGCTTCCCATTATTCTCAAGGGCATAACTTGCTTCGAAGACGCCAAAATTGCCATGGACCACAATGTCGACGGTATCTTGCTCAGCAACCATGGAGGCCGAAATCTCGACTTTGCTCCTCCGTCGATTCTATTGCTGCTGGAAATGCACAAGAACTGCCCCGAAGTGTTTGAGAGGATGGAGGTGTTCGTTGACGGGGGATTTCGACGAGGAGCTGATATCCTGAAAGCCCTCTGCCTGGGAGCAAAGGCCGTTGGCATTGGCAGGACCTTCTTATACTCACTGCACTATGGAACAGAGGGTGCTGAGCATTTGGTCCAAAGTAAGATTACCTTTTCTCCTGGAGCGGCAAGTATGGTAACTGACAATCTTCTAGTTCTGAAAGACGAAATGGAAAGCGCTATGAAACTTATTGGTATCACAAAATTGTCCCAGGTCCATCCGGGCCTGGTGAACACATCAGACGTCGACCACTTAGTCCCGAGTGGTTCTGAACACCCATATGTCAAGTGGCGGCCGCGTGAGAAGCTCTAGCTGGTCCATTAAGGGATACTCAGGAGGTAGAATTTGATAAACTAGAGTTTATATATACGTGTTATCTTGTTTTCTTATGTGTAGAACAATACGAGCAGAATGGTGGATGAAAAATGAGATAAATGAACAGAGCCTAGTAGACGCCGAAGCAAGCCTCTACTCAAATGCTCTTACTGAGGAGCACGTATGTAGCCACTCTATGGTAGAGCCTTGTACCTTAACCTTAGAGCAGCCTGGCGCCTCTAATGTAAGATATTCCCATCTACTCATCCAGTCAATCAGGTTGCTCCAATGTGTCTACGAGACTTAGTACCATGGCATGTGTATGCCAAGGACAATTTGATATAGAAATTACGTAGTCTGTCAGACAGCACAGTGACAGAGTATAAGCTATCAAAACATGAAGGCACCTTTTGCAATCCCTGGCTCCTCGCGTGACGATCCCAACCACACTCGTCCGACACGGATATCGTCGGGACCGAGTCATCTCGGGAAGTGGACTCGTCGGAGAGAGAAGACGGACACTTGAGTGGTGCATTCTAGATGTGGTCACTCTGTGATATGATACGAAGGTGTTCAAATCGTGATGGTAGTTCCAATTCCATCAACATGAACTCGTTTAGTCGGAGCAAAGTGACTTGATATTGATAGTTTATTCCATAGCATTGTACTAATAACCTATGAAGCCATCTGGCAGTTTGGACTTGATTTCGTAGGTTTTACTACGTGCCACGATCTGTGACCGTCGAGAAATAGCACATACCCCCTTGTTCGATTCCATTCCACATTCAACCCCGCCTATCGTCCGACGCAAAAGTACCACTAAGTGGCAAAGAGTCGGGGTTCTGTGCCCGCCGCAGCTGCCGCTTCGACGATACGACGGTTCGCACGACGAAGGTCCCATTTGAGAAACAAGCTGATGAATCCACTGCACGCCGAGAATCCAATAAGTAAGCTCATTGCCAGTACGTAACGAGGCTCGTCTTGATCTCGGAAGAAGTACGGGCTCATCACATTGCCCAGTTGGGCCAGGACATTGATCATGGACGTCGCTACCGCCTTCTTCTCTGGCGTCTGGCTAAGCACGTTGGCCGCCCAGCCATAAATCAGACCATTCGCTGCATAGCAGCCAGAGATGTAGAGAAACGAGGCTACGTATCGAGCCGGGCGATTGAGTGTCGCAACGGAGATGGTGAAGCCAGCGATGGCAAACCAGGTCGGCACAGCAATGTGGAACGAGCGCTCACTGCGTTTGTCGCTTGACCAGGATACGATCACGGACGCCAAGGCGCCGATGAGGTACGGCGGTGCTGTGCAGAGCAGCGTGGTGATTGTCGAGCCGAAGCCGAATCCTTTGACAATGGCGGGATAGAAATAGCTGAATCCAAACGCAGCATGATTGCAAAGTAGGAGGAACATCTGTAGTTGTTCGTCAGAGCCAGCAAGTTTTAAGACTGCAAGGATTGGTGCGACTCACGAACGCCCAAGTGCGATAATCTGAAACAGCACGTTTGAAGCCGTACCATACAGACCTGTTGCTTTCTTGCGCAATGTTGTCAGCCCGAATCCGCTCAACAGCAACTATCCGCTCTTCTTCGGTGAGTAGCCAGCTTTGACTGCCCGTCTTGGCTTCGGGAAAGTCAGGTAGCAGCGCCAAGGCTATCAACGCCAGTACAAAGTTGACAGATCCCACAATGATGTATAGCCACTAAGTGAAAAGGAGAACATGTCAGAATTGCGCTCCATAAATAACTGCGACCGATTGATTGTACTTACCCTCCATCCTGCAAGGCCCAGTGCTTGATCAAGTCGGGAGAAGACACCGGCCGCGATGAGCCCCGAAAAGGCGATTGCGATGACCAATCCCGTATACATGAGAGCCATCCGCAAGCCGAGCTCTTTCCTAGTATACCAGCAAGAAAGGAGATAGTAAACCCCGGGAAAGAAGGGCGCCTCAGCGACACCTAGCAAACACCGAACAGCGATGAGTTGATGGAAGTTCTGGACGCCCCCTGTCGCGGCCGAAATTCCTGACCACACGCAGGCCCATAGGGGAATGTAGAGTGAAGGTCTCACACGGGTGAGGAGCATGTTGCTTGGGATTTGCATCACCATGTAGCTGGATTGGATGGCAATAGAAGCGTCAGCTTAGTGTACACGTATGCTTTTTCCAGATGTAACAAGGGGAAGCACGAACCCGACATTGAGAATAGAAACAGCCGTGTTGAAATCATCGCCTTTGAGGCCGAGATCGTCTTCGAGGCTATTGAGTTTGGCGGAACTGCTCAGAATCAGCTCTTGCCTGCTCTGCCTATCAAGACTACGGGCATATTCACGAGATGCTGTTTCGATCCAGGTAATTAAAAAGGTATAATACCCATATCATTGGCATCACCGTCATGTCGAGCTTTCGCACGATTCGGCGTGAAACATTGTGCCAATGATCGTTCATGACGGGCTGGATGTCATGCTCATCCTTTACCCTGTTGGCGTTTACATCTTCTTCGCATTCCGCGTGATTCTGCATCTTGATTTCAATATCCGAAGTCATTGTGGAAGTCGAGAATGGCCAGGAGATGTGGTGAGATTGGCGTATGCTGGTGAAGAACCAAGTATCATGGATAGTTTCCAGGACGATCGGTGTCTGTCTTCTATTTATACATCTCGCCAGCTGGAGAACCCCATGGGGTACCCCTGACATGGAAATGACAACGCGGGGAAATGGAGATGAACTACTCTCTAGTCTCCGTCGATTCCCAACCCCTTCCGCCCTTCTCCACAAGCCTAGCTCCATAGCCGACCAAGTGCGGCCACACGTTGGCGTGTATTTGCAATCGAGCTGCTCATGTGAATTGCACTTGTTGTTCAAATGCGGGGGCGGGGAATATCTCAAATGCGAGATGCCGCCCTCCACTTCGTGCTATCTATCTCTCGAGAGCTGCTTGAAGCGTAACTATGACCGCTGCGATGGCCCTTTTACAGTTTTAACGCGTGTTTCCGCAATGAATCAGTCAGAGTTATGTTTGGCCCTGGATCTGACAGAAATTACACTTGGGACGTCTCTGGTTGTCATTTACAAAGCCCTCAAACTCCATCATACTCTGCCTATGAAGAGATGGAGCTACTCTAGGGAATCCCCAAAATCCCCTGCCTCGTGTGGATAGAGCTAAAAGTCTTGCGCATTCATGGTGCTAGCAGAGTGCTCCGACAGTGGCGCCGAGCATACCCGACGACGCGGCATCCTCGGCCGACACTTGATGGTTAGATGCTGCTTCTGACTGGCCGAAGCTTTAATCTTAGTCCGACGGTCTTATGTGTCCCGATATGGCCTGGGAAACTATTAAACTAAAGCGGTTATGCTTATATAAATATATATAAAGTATTTTATAATACACAAAGCTCGACGTGCATGTCTTCAACAAGCAACGGATCACAGAGGAACCTATTAGGATGTCTGATTACTTATGGCAACTTGACATTACTGTTTGAACTCTCAAGTGTCTAAGCTTAAATAAAAACACCAAAGCCATAGCCAGAGTTAGCTTTCCAAAAGCCTACTACATAGATCGCTCGTTAACCGTGATATCGCCCCCTGGCCCAACGAAACGACGCCAAAGTTCGAACACTTCCCCTGGAGGCTCCCACTTGGCTTTGCATCCGATCTCGGCCTTCCAACACCTTCGCTTAATGTGCTCAATCTCTCTATTTCCCGCCAGCACCGGCGCCACATCCCACTCGGCCTCGCCATTAAGGACAATTCCAGAGGGTCCTTGAATGTCCGACATGCCCATGTAAAAGTCCAGCTCGCCCAGCACCGGCATGCAGCAGATAGCCCGCGACAGAGCGAGCACCAGGGGGTTGAATTGACTTGGGTCTAATTCCGATCGCCAGTTATTGAGGGGCGATGTGCCGTTGTTCCTATGTATGTTTTGCCGGTCAAACGGGTCGCGCACCCGGGAATCATCGCTGGCGTAGCCGGAATTGTCCACCTCGCCATCCGCTCTGGAGTTGTCGGGCCACCATAGATCGTCGTTTTCTGACTCTGGAGTTCCTGGTGTCCCCGCATAGTAGTAAGTGCCGTCAGAGGCGACAATACTTGCGTTGACTGTGAGGCACTGTAATGCTGGCCAGTGTGGAGGAGAATCAGGAGCTGGCGAATCATTGGGCCAAAAGAGTTCCGGGGATATTCTGAAGGGACCATACAAGTAGAGCTCGGCGATAGGGAGTGACTGTGATATGTTATGCAGAGCCGTGCTGAGGGTGTCTATTGAACCCTGTTCAGGGCCGTCAAGGTTGTTTGGTATAAAACTATGATTCAGCGGTTCACATGAGTCCCAGTTAAGGTAGAGCGTTCTTAGCGAGGAGAAGCTCATCGTGTTCATTGACGAGATGTGCTGCGTGAGGGCTGACGTTTGGAGTTAGGACTGGAATACAAAGGTGGGATATAACTGGCATGATAGAACCGACTTACCAGAGCGATGTTGTCTTTGCATACCTTGTTGTACCGCATCCGGTTCAAGCAAGTCTATGCAAATATACTCCAAACTTGGGAAAGCCGAAATAATCCTGAAGGCCGCGTTGGGATGCAGTGGTCTGAGTACTCCTCTGATGCTCAGCTCAGAAACCCTTCGAACTTTGGGAAGAACAGAACATGGCTCAGTGAAGTCGAGGAAGTGGCCACCCATACGGTAGAGGCCTATTCCCTGGCGTTGAAGACTGCTGCTATCAAGCCGCGATTCTGCCCTCACATTCAGCTGTATTGGCCGACAGCCACTCCCTGCAGCGCCAGCGCCATTGACGGCTTCCTCGTCGGTTTGCCACGCGTGAAGGCTGCTGATGATGGCATGGACGGCCCGTGAGAAGACGGCCATGTTTTCTGCATGCTCATGTGGTCGCTCAAACTTCCAGCACCGTGCCTGACTGTACGGCGGTAGCACAATATCGTAGTCAATTGTAGAGACAGCTCGCCGCCGGCGCATATGGCAAAAGGCTGTCTCGAAGCGAGAAAACTCGTCGCTACGCACCTTCACCTGGGAAAAGGTGTGCATCTCAACGGCGTCCTGCCATGAACGGGAGATGGACGCATATAGGGCGATAGGTGGTGGTTTTGACCAAGGCTTTCGGTTTCCTTCATCATCCTCCAGGAGACACGAGACAATGAGCGAAATGAGTGCGTAGGGAAGTTTGTCCATGATGAAGTGTTGCGTCAAATTCTGTATCAAGAGTAGAAACGAAGTAAGAACGCGTCGTGCGGGGTTGGATCCTAGCTTCGTGATGACATGTGCGCGTCTAGTGAAAGGAGGCACCTGACCACGGATAAGCACGTTGACGTTGGGGGCGGTGGATGACAAGTCTAAAGGTGTCCAGAAAATCTATTCCAATCTCCTCTCCTCAGGTCTGTGGTGTGGTCATTTCAGGCTTTCTATTATTCACATGGTTCAATTCGTCTGAAGATTGCATTACTATGCCTGCAGTGTGTGAAAAGCAGTGCTAAGATGTGGCACACAGGTACAGCAAGTTGTCAGCCGCCATCCGCTAGTCGTGACCCCATGAGGGAGTCAGTCGAGAGTCGGAGACAGTTTGATGGGTTAGAGGATCAAGATAGCCAGGCAAGAACTTGGTTGATAGACATAGGGTAGCCGCTTGCCAAGAGGCTCTTGATAAGATACCACTGGCAAGACCCAGGAGCAACAGGTCATTGTGCCTCATGTCATTCATTGTCTTGCTAGGAACCCAGAAGAAGTACGGATACTTGGTGAAAACTGGCCATCCTCGTCAGTCGTTCTTGGTGGACGGGAGGTACGGGTTGTAGCCTGACGAGGTTCCGTTGTTGAGGATGGATAACCGTAGGGCTCTGAATGTCATGGACGGCTTTATGATGGGTAATAATAGTAAAGCAATTCATAATGTAGCATTTTGCTTCTGAAACAGATCGTGTTATTTGTTATTGTTGATCTAAAACACCAGGGTTGCTATGTCCATGTATTGACCAAGCGAGTCCAAACGACTAGAGCTTGGAAGATTGGCGTCCACCCTTGTGCCTCACATGATGGAGAGGCCTAGTTCCCTCGGGCTTCTCCTCGAACTTACGCTGGTCCTGTACAATCTGATGAGCGGCTTGAGTACCAATCTGCACCGCTTCGTCGATCCAGCCGCGCCAGCCGTCGGACCAGTCAGCATTGGCAAACCAGGCTTCCGTGTGGCCTCTGCAGGGCTTTGAGATATTTCGAAATGCTCATTTCAACAATAGTATCCACCTCAGCTGTCAATTAACAACTTGATCACACTCAATACCCTTGAGCAAATTACCAAACGTTGAAACAACCGCGGAAGGCAATATCGGCATCCCCTCTTCCATCATGACCCCGGTGCCATTAGTCACTCATCAGAACCCTCATGATCGTTGCAGTAATCATCCATGACCCTAATTCTAGAAGAAAAGTTGCTGGTGCCCATCTATGATTCCTAGAATCAACTTGACGGAAACATAGATACATCTCCACTTAATCCCACAGCCCCTTCAGGTGTCACACCAAACTTGACCTTTATCTTATCCAATTCCGATGGTCGTTGAGGGGCTTTTGCGTCGGCTGAGGCGTGACGTTTCATGAAGCTCGTCTGAGAACTTTTCAAGAGTTCACTTATACCTGCTTGACGCACTAGTGGTATGTGATATCTGCGATGCAATCTTGAAGTCTCCCATAACAAAGCTATAACAACGCTGAGGGCTAAGCAGATGGGTATGGCTAGAAGCGGGGGTCTTGCTGGATCTAGCTTTGTCGTATGTTGCCATGAAGGAATCGTGACTTTGGGAAGCCCCTTGTCGAATGCCTTGCTGCTAGCAGTTGCCATAGCTCCCATGCTGACATCGATAAAATCATGTAGGTTTCGAAGTGTCCATGAGTTGCATTTTGTCGATTTTGTCGATGATGTAAACACAACCGGTAGCTCAGACGCAGGTAGCTCAGACGGACATAGCTCGAACAGCGGATGTCGACCTTGCACGTTGATCCCGACAACAGTGGGTGCAACAGAGAACCAAAGGGCAATTTCGCTCGTGTTTCCGCCAGCGCCTTTTCCGACAATATCTAACGAATTAATAGTCTCAGGTGGCGCTGGAAATCCGCTGCCCACCATGAGTGTGTCATCGACGAGCTCAACATCGACCGTACAAGAAACAGCTGAGATTCCGCTAGGCCAGTCCTCCTTCCAAGTAGGAGGAGCAGATGTAGGCAAGCCTGTCTCGATCTTACCATTCAGTGCAGCAAAGACAAGGGTAGATCTTGTCCTATGGGGCGAAACGAATTCAAAGTCGTGCACCCACAAGGTCAAGCGTGGCTGATCCCTAATTCTCACAATTTCGTCGCTCTTCTTCTTTCGGTTGGCATAGCGTTGCCGCGGTAGTGTGTCCACAGTGAGGAATTTTTCGGATTCAGGATGAGTTAGATTTAATGTATGCCCTGAACACGTGATGTTCCTTTCAATCCTGACGGCGTTGACGGTGAAATTGCCTACCTAATTTAGACAAGGAATCTCTGTCGACGTACCAGCTCCTATAGTCCGGTAGCGGTTCCAATGAGAGCTGGTTTGACCAAGCTATGTATTTGCTGACGGCCTGACTGACGGATTTCGGCATGACTGGCGCAGTACTTCGTTGTGTGAATACTGGACCCATTCCGCCGGCAGGCAAATAGCTTGCCTCAAATGGCATTGTGATATTTTGCAACTCGTATACATAACCGACGAGAGGGGCTGCTGATAAGGGTACAGCTGCCAAAATACACAGGCCTAGAATAATGAGAACGGTCTCAAGATCTTTGGCAGCGCCGAAGGCGAAAAGGATTGAGGGAAGAGAGCCTTGGCTCGCTGACAGATAGGTATCGAGCTGCTTCAAGCTATAGGATTGTTTGCTGAGAAGCGGCCACACCATGGTCTCTGTAAATGCGTGGGTAACGTGCGCAATGGCGGCAAGACTAGCCACATAAAACGCTGTGACGATACCCTGCACGGTACCCAAGTGTGCCTGTATCCAAACAATGTTTGAATCAACTGTGTATTGGATCGACCAGTCCGGGCATTGAAAAATCTCTTTGCTGAGCCTTGTAGTGAACGCCGTGGCTGCTATTATGCATGCTAACCCCGCCAGGAGAGTTAATGGTAGCGTGGTGGCCGACCTGAGAAATCGAACGACACCTTGCTGACCATGCTCATGACGGAAAGCTGAAGGGAAAAAAGATTCGCACTCCCAGGTAAGATTTGGTTGTCCTCGTCCGGGAGCCATCCTGTCAGCGGGCAAAATGTGTTAGAGGTGTGAGATATTCGGGGTTGTCGCAATTTGCACATCATTAGATGACGCGGAGCTAGAAAGAAGTGCTTAATTCGATGCTGTTTTGTTGAAAATAAAAACTCCCAGATGCATTAACCACATTGCCAAGGCACCTATTTATCTATCTGGCACTCATTTGCATCCAAGGCTTTTTTCTTCTTTCTTTTCCTCTTTCTGGTCCTTTTTAGAACGCGGGCTCCTTGGTACATAGGCTGCCACATCTCGCTACCTGCATTAGGTGGCTTGAAATACAACAGCTCCACCTTGTCAGTGCGACATTAGAAGGCTAAATATGGGATTCAGGCTCGGCCAAACTTGCTTTCAGCTCTCCTTGGCGCAGCAGGTTGTTAACTTGCCATCCCCACCCCGGCACATATGCATGATCAGGATGCTGAGCTCCTCGAAACACTACATCCGCTTGAGGTAGGGCCTCCCCTCCCAGATGTGATGCCTCATCAGGGTACATGCTTTAATCGACTCAGAGAGGGTCCTTTGATCACTGGCCACCCCTCGGACCTCCCTTAAATGTGGCATGGCCGATCACGCGCCCTCGCAACCCCTTGGTAAGCCACCTCAGCTTGACTAAAGCGATGCGCAGATTAGACGGCTAAGTGCTCGACTATTTGGGTGTCGCTGTAGCTTTGGGCATTAGGCAATAAGGCTGGGGTTATACCGCATCCTGCCGGTTTTATCCGCCTTGGCTGCTGCCGGCAGATAAGCAAGTCATGGGTCTTCGTATTGTGTGAGGAATAACAGCAAGCTTGCAGCAAGATTTTGCTTTGAGGCCGACTAGATAATGCAGGCCATCCAGGATGCTCTAAGCGACCAGCACGGGGCGGGCCGGTGTGCCCCATGATTTGATCTGAGAAGGTGTGCGGGATAAGCGATGGCTTCAGCTCCTCACTGGGCTGATAATGACGGGCCAATGATTTCGAACCTGATCGCACTTGCGGCTGAGCCCAATAGTGTCTTCCCTCACTGCCCTACCACGACTTCACTTCACAACCTTGTATACGTCTTCCCCTAAGACGATTGCGCCTTACCCCCTTCTAACACCAGCCCCGCTAAGTTGAGGATCGCAAGTAGAAACCGAAGCGAGGGATGGCGGGCCTCCTTTTGGCGCAGCCGGGCTCGTTTTAGAGTCGGCTGAAAGCTTTCTTGATTGAGCGACGAACTGGATCATCAGCCGCGGCCCCTTCAGCGCCTCTGGAGTCTACGCCCCCTTGATTACCCAGGCTTAAAGCCCCGTCTACCGAGGCATCTACCCAATTGTGATCAATGAAGAAGAACCGGAGGCTCTCTCGAGGCAGATGACTCTAGTCCGTCAAGAGATATTGCGACGGCACATTGACCAGGTAGTAGAGGCCCGGCACGAAGCGGAAGACGGTCATCCACTCGGGCGATGCCGGCTCATTGAATTCGTCGTACCTAGGGAGGGTTATATGACAAGGTCCAGCCAGGAGGCTTCGGATCAAGACTGGCAGCCACTTGATATGCTGCCTTGGTCATGGCTGATCCGATCAATAGAGCCACCGCAGCGTAATACAGATCTGGCGCAGCGAGGAAGAAGACATGTTCACACCACCGGAGCTCCGGTGGCATTTGGCGGCGGCCGACTGGTGTCTTTTCCATAGACGAAGCCCGTTTATATGTCGGTGTACACGATGCTAGGGCACAAGTGTCGCACGCCGTTGAACCACAAGAAACCAGGGTCAAGCTGAGGTGTGATGCGTGCCTAGGCTCGCGCATGTTTTCAACCCATACGGCTCCTGAACACTGCCCATAGCAGTGAGACGGTGGGCTTCTTGACGTTGCCATGAACACCCACATAAGGTCCTAAAGCGATCCACTCTCCGCTTGTCAAATCCCATCAGGCCAAGTTACAGTCATATTGAGTCTTCAACTTGCGGCGACAAAAATGGAACTGGCTTCCTAGCTGTATGGATGGTCTGATACTCTATAGCAAAAAACAGTCAGCGCTATTCCTTCAATACACTTTCATTGAGGTAGTTCACAATTTCACGGAACCCACTAGCTAGCACTTCCTTAATCTTGCCCGGTTATTTAATTCGCTCCAAAATGAAGCAGAAAAAGATGACATACACGAGTTCTTCAACCAACATCCTTTCGCATCAAATTGGAACGTCTGTTTCCCAGCAAAGTATCAACACACGAGAGTACAGGGCCAATACGACTGCACCAGGGCCTGTTCTCGTTGAAACGTCCTTCTGGATGGAGGAATGCAAATTCAGTCCCCTTGCGGTTATCAAGGTTTTACAAGTCGGTATCTCCTGCGCCTGCTGGCCTTCTCCTTCGGCTTATGCTTGTCTACCAGCCCAAGGGCGAATTGGCGAGACAAAGGTATCAATTACCTACATCGAAGTTATCAGAGATACCGCTGGCTTGGTTCTCGTGTTATTGGAACCCGGGAGTAGAAACTATCGCCGACTTGAGTTGTGGACCGTCAGGCTTGATGACCAGGTATCAGCGGAAGGAAGGGATTGGCCTGAAACTGGAATCATCAAGCGTCTTTCTTTATACCTAGGGAATAGAGCCACGCCATCTATGGTCCTCAATGACGATTTTCTGCGATCTGGGCTAGATATTTAGTCTCCTTGGCCTGTTATGAAACTTCTATGGTTGCGTTTGGGTACGAAGCTACAAACATGAAAAAGTGCAGTATAGCGTATCAGAGGGAAAAGTAACAGATCCCTTACCCTGAGCCGGGCAAAGTTGTAGCAATGAAATCAAGATCCGGCAGATGCGTTAATGTTAGGGAGTGATGTGAATGATGTGTAGAAAACTGTAGTCTTTCTTATCGTGGAAGCAACCTACCCTCGAAGGACCAAAAGTACTTAGACTGGTACTGATATTTGAGAAGTCAAACTCGATGCACCTCAACGGACAGCTCTATATAGGTACACTCGCGGAAACGCGTGTTTGCACCAAAAGAGAAGAACTAAAAACAAATTGAAGGAAAATATAGTTTCTGAGCCACCAGACTCTGATTCCCGCCCACAGTCCGACCTCTAAACCCTGTACCCAAACTCTCGGATTCCCTGTAGGCAGTCCCAACCTTGGAGATACCTGGTATACGATTCTCCCTTACCCTAGTTCAAATCGTACACTCTGTTTGGATCGGAACACCAGGTCAAGCTCAACAGTCACGTAGTGAAGAGATGTGGCCTCTATTCGTCAAGAGCTATTCCGACAGACTATGTTAGCAAGTCGTGCTACTCTTATGGGAAGAAACATGGCGTACCTTAATCCCGAGACTAGACGGCATTGTTGGAAGGGTTGGAAGGGGGCGTTCTCTTCAAGGTGATCAAGATATTATCCGATGAAGCATCATCGCTCGAAGCATTCCAACCCAACGAGTATACACCGTCGACATCAGAGGGCATACCGTACCAGAGAGACACCAATGTACCATCCTCGTCCACAAAGACGAAGGACCCGTAGAAGCTGAAGCTCGTGACGAGGTCGCCAGCATTAGCTGTTCCGTTAATCAGCGTAACGTTGTGGGAAGACGACGAAGGGCCGGGGACGGCAAAAATCAGGTTCGACCAGGTAGGGCTCTGGTCACTGGCGTAGCCAGTCGTGTTAGGAGATCCGGACCAAGTGTTGTCTCCAGTAGTAACTGCTTCTGTATTAGTGAAATGGGTTTTGCTGACATCATAAGACAGGGAAACTGACAGAGGACCGGCGCAGCCTCGGGGTTGCCTACACTGCTAAAGTTGCCGATAAATACATCGCCTTGGGAGGAAGTTAATTATTGTTCATGATGGTATGCCTTGCAGATGAGAAGTCAAGATTGGGTCTCTTACCGCCCGTAGAGAATACAGGAAGGCCACCAATGCCATTTCCATAGGCAAAGAGAGAGAAGCTGTCCGCTGCATACGCCCAAGTCACGAAACTTGATAACGCGACAGTAGTAAACTCGTAAGAGCGCATAGTTCTGAAGTTCTAGTTTAAAGGGGGGAAAAAATTGTTAGAATGGGCAAATTATGTATCAGTATGCTTTCGTTGAACTGCAGTATATCACAGCCTAGTCGGTGGGAAGGGTCAAGGGATATAATAGAAATGATACCCAAGTGAAATTTCTCTGGAAGCCAACGCGGCCTCTTCGTTGTACGCGTAATTTTGGGATTGCCGGTGTAATGCAGAACGAACTCAGCCTCTTCAGCAGGGGCATGCCCGGAGTGTTTTACGATCTCAAGGGCCTGAAACAATACAACCTTACCCGGGGCTACGTACCAAATAAGCGTTAGATTGCCGAGGATTGGATCTTTCAGGGTTCATTCAATGCGCAATGACTCGTCAATCACCCTACGTAAGCCCAATATAGAAAGCCCGGGATGTGGGTGGATGAGCGGCTGAGCGGCAAGGACGGATGGCGATCATTCATATACCGATGAACGGAGTGTCCGTGAAACGCGACTACATAGATACTGACGACGACATCGTGAGGCTGTGGTAGCTAGGCTGCATTTGGCGATACGGGGTGAGGGGGCAGTCCGTCAAGGCTGAATTGTAGGATCCGCGTATGCTGGACTATTGAGGTCTTCCATTGAAGAACGTATTATTTAAAGGCACTGACGTAGACTTGGAATATGAGAGATTAGTTGTAGACCATTCTTTCTCTTTACCTTATCCACAAGACATCATTGCACTTCTTCCGGGCACGCTTAGGTTGCCCCTTTCCAACACCATGCTTCTTTTTTCTCTCTTCGCAAGCTGCTTTGCCTTTCAGCATGTCAGGGCCGTCAGCTTTTCTTCCCAGCTCAAACCTCGCGCTGCTTGCAGCGGGAATACGGCATCCACCAGGTCAGAATGGTGTGACTACTCCATTGACACTGACTACACGACCGAGGCCGTCGACACTGGAGTTACAAAGGAATACTGGCTTGAGTTGACTGATGTTACTGTTTCCCCTGATGGCGTCTCCCGCTCAGCAATGGCAGTCAATGGCTCCATTCCTGGGCCGACGATATTCGCCGACTGGGGTGATACTGTTGTGGTGCATGTCACCAACTCCCTCAGCACCTCTCTCAACGGTACCAGCATGCACTGGCATGGTATCCGTCAGAACTACACCAATCAAAATGACGGTGTCACGTCAATCACGCAGTGTCCCCTAGCAATTGGGGAGACGATAACTTACACATGGAAGGCTGCTCAGTATGGGTCGAGCTGGTATCACTCACACTTTGCGCTTCAAGCCTGGCAGGGTATTTTCGGTGGCATCATCATTAACGGTCCTGCTACGGCCGATTATGATGAAGACCTAGGAATGGTTTTTTTGAACGACTGGGACCATCAGACTGTTGATGAATTGTACTCCACTGCCCAGACTAGCGGGCCACCCACCCTCGACAACGGCTTGATCAACGGAACGAATGTCTATGGTGATGACGGCAGCTCGTCCCAGACTGGCTCTCGTTTCAATGTCTCGTTTAACACTGGTACATCCTACCGCATGAGGTTGGTAAACGCGGCGGTCGATACTCACTGGAAGTTCTCCATCGATAACCACACCATGATGGTCATTGCGGCTGATCTGGTGCCTATTGAGCCGTACGAGACGACTGTTCTGGATATAGCTATGGGTTTGTGGCCTACCACGCCCCGAAACGCGCTTCTTACTAACTTTCTATCCCAGGCCAGCGCTACGATATCATCGTGACTGCCGACCAAGCCGATGTTGCCGATAACTTCTGGATGAGAGCCATCCCTCAAGCCGCATGCTCCGACAACGACTCGACTGACAACATCAAGGGCATTGTCTACTACGGAGACAGCCCCAGTACGCCATCCACAACCGCGTACGACTACACCGATAGCTGCGACGACGAGACGGACATAGTGCCATACATCTCCAAGACGGTCGACGACGCAAACTGGAGTGACCTAGATACGGCCACAGTTGGCAGGAACACGGCCGGCCTGTTCAAGTGGATGCTCAACAGCACCAGCATGCTCGTTGAATGGTCGGATCCCACGCTTGCGCAGGTCCTCAACGGGTCAACTGAGTACGAGACTGACGATGCCGTCATTGAGCTAAGCGAGGCCAACCAGTGGATTTACTTTGTCATTGAGACTACTTTGCCGGTTCCTCACCCTATTCATCTCCACGGCCACGACTTTTTCATCCTCGCGCAAGGGACTGGCACTTACTCGTCCTCTGTGACTCTCAATACTGCCAACCCGCCTCGTCGTGACACGGCTATGTTGCCGGCGGCGGGATACCTTGTCATGGCGTGGGAGACTGACAACCCTGGTGTGTGGCTGTGCCACTGCCACATCGGTATGAACACCCCCACGAACCGTTAATCTCATTTTTGAGCCTCTGCTAAATGACATTTCAGGGTGGCACACTTCTGAAGGGTTTGCTCTACAGTTCGTGGAGCGGGCGAGTGAAATCCCCGACATTTCTGACTCGTCCTATGTTTCAGACGTTTGTGATGCCTGGAGTACCTTTGAGGAGGAGCACGAGATTGAGCAGGAGGATTCGGGTGTATAATAGGGAGACACTGATATGGCGAGCTCTGATGGAGAGTTTTTTGAACTCTTGTTTCTTCAGAAGCAACAGCGTTGAATGAATGAAATATGGCGTATTACGAAACAATCACGATTTCTATCCATGAATAACACGAATACTGGAGAAATTTGCATCCAGTCCCTCGCAATAACATCTATTGCGAGAAGCCTTCCGGGTAGAACTTGCCTTGCCTAGGGTAGGTGACAGAAAAGATAGGTTTTGTTTGGGAACTTGACAGCTGGTAGGAGAAGACAGATATGAACGGCATCGAGGCGGGTCGATTGCAGAAAAGGAGCTTTCCGAATTGATTGCAGTCGCCGTTCAAGCGCGTCTCCGTCTCAGAGTTCCGTCGGTTGAAGTAGATAGTAAGGAACGAGGGCGTCTGATAAGGCTGTATGCATTGCATGTCTTGAGGTGGAAAGGGACAGTTCCCTTGTTTCTCGTGCGGTGGCTAGAGCAGTTAAATACACCATGAGAGGTTTAACCTTTCATGATGATGCAGCTAGGTATGACTCCTCTACTGCAGGCAGGAGAAGGCTAAAAGAAAACGACTATGTTAGCATTGGGTCATGATGCTATGATGTGTTGACAATGTATTTTTTGTTATAGTTGAAGCCTGGTTCTTGATGGGTTTACTGAGCCACAAGATCGTATGCATTGCATCCTCTCGAAATGGCGACGAACAAGGTTTATCTGCAAACTCGACTTAACCGCATTCATAGATAGCTATCTAGGCGTTACAAATCAACAAGTTTCCTTAATTGCGCGATAGCGTTACGCCATAATGCACGTTAATGTTCTGATGCGGGGATATTGTAGCCCACGGCGGGGTCAATATCCTGATGCTTCCTCAGATCCTGGTCACGAGGGGCATCAGATACCGTAGATGCTTATACTTATCAACGTAAGAATGGGCTTTACTATCTAGGCAGCAAACTCGACTCAGAGCTTGGACACCTCGCTAATGAACAAACGGCTTCTGACAATGCTGACAGAGGGTATACCGATCACGTTGGTCATAATCCAAGACTATACGGATGTGGGATTAGGGATGAAAAGGTGAAAGGGTGTGGCTGGCACTAAAGAAGTATCGAGAATTAATAGCCTTGAAAAGGCAGTTGCGTGGAAATGAAATTTGGTACTGTATCAAGAGATTTATTTCTCCCAAAGGCTATATATATATCATCAAAGCCTGGAAAGAAGCACACCCTTGCCGGACGAATTCGCGGCTGGCGTGATCGTCAGACCATCAAGTGAGCCTTCATTACGCCATCCCTCAATGTAATTCATGAACGATTGCGTTCCTTCACCCCAGGCGCTGGCTTTGGCCCTCTTTCTCTTCTCGTCAGGATCCGTAACCCTAGATGCTTCTCCATGTCCGTTAAAGTAGCCCGGCGTGCAACCTGCCAAAGCTGAGTAGTACGGAGCTCGTTTCAGAATCTCGTCTGTATGAGCCTGCTCAGCCCGGCTAGTTACCTCGATGATGGGACGTTGACCGGGCCCGACTCGCTCTTGGGCCTGGGTTATCATGTACGTGATGTGATCGGCGATGAGACCGAGCATAAAGACGTTGTTTCCCGTCTGGGTTGCCTGGTTAGAGCTCGAAAAGAAGAGGTTGGGGAATCCGTTGGTGGCATATCCATGTAGCGTAGCGGGACCGTTGGCCTGCCACTTGTCGTCTAGAGGGAGTCGCTCACGACCGATGATGGAAACACCAGTTCTCGACGTAGGACTCCCCAGACTAGAAGCCGGAGTTTTGTATCCGGTGCCAAAAATAATGATGTCGAGGGGATACTCTTTATCGCCAACGACAAGACCCTTTTCGGTTGCCCTGGATGGACCTCGGCCATCTGTATCGACCAGATGAACATTCGACTGGTTGAAAACCTGTAGATATGCGTCGCTGAACGTCGGTCTCTTGCACCACGATGGATACCAAGGCTTGAGCTTTTCAGCAGTCTCGTCATCTTGAACAATGTTCTCGACTCTGGTACGAACGTCCTCCATGTGCGGCAAATCAAGGGCGTGGAAGTTTGCGACGTGCTGTGCAAGATTCTTAGGTGCAGGGTCAATAATACCATAATTAGGCGACCCAATAACGATCTTATCTATCGGTTATCCCGAC
>JAALXN010000950.1:0-19452 GCA_012978555.1 Fusarium drepaniforme
GGGCCTGATCTGGCGGCCGGCGCCGCGATGAGGGGGAGGAGCCTCTTCTTCCCTTTTAGCGAGGGAGGCACCATGCGATGCGAGTGAGAGCCAGGCAGAACAAACGGCGGCGGCGGGAGGAGGAGGGGGTGTGTGTGGAAGTGAAAAGAGAGGCGGTAAGGTTTTTTTTCTCTCCCTCTCTCGCCTAGGCTTGGCGGATGAGACGGGCGCTATTGGAGAGGGGAAAAGACTGGTTTGACAAGAGATGAGATGAAGAAGGGTATGGTCCGTGATGGACTGTACTGTACTGTACTTACTGCGTGCAACTCTGTTGGTTGGGCAGACATGAAGGGGGTGGTGACAAGTTTTGAGTTGGTCCATGCAAGTCATGCTTCAATCAACATTGGGCGACGACGACGACAAGGTGGTTGGTCACGATGTGATTGTTCAACTCAGGCCATGTTGGTTGGCAATGTTTGCTTTTAGTTCCAATTGATGCAGATACACCAGGCAAGGCTGGAGAGAAGAAGCAGCGGCATCAACGGCAAGGCGGCGCTGACAGCCTGGGAGGTGCTGTTGCATGACTCGAACTGGCTGTTGGGCAGCATTGACTCGGCGAGAGCCTTGTAATCTGACATGTTAATCTTTCACCACAGTATCACATGCGATGCGGACACGATATGAGCAAGAAAAAAAGAGGGGCGGAGGATGAATTAGTTTCGATTGTTTGTTGAGTGAATTGATCTTGTCGTGAAAAGGGGGGATACTAAGCAGAGTTGGTGATGAAGTGTTTTTCCTCCCACGCGGAAGATGATAGAGTTGAGGCAGCCCAGAACCGCAGGAATGAAGCTATGTTCTAGAGTAGAGTTCCTGGGGTGCAGCATAGCCCGATGGCATTTCCGTTCCCGTGTGTCATCCAAATGTTGATAATCAAAGTAGGCGAGGCATTTGATGAGCGCAGGGACATTCAGGCAAACCAGGGCATTGGAGGAAAGCTTGCAATGTGTTCTCTAAAAAGGTCCGACTTATGAATTAGAGACAGACTTTGAAAGAAAAATGAACGGCAGAATTTATGCCGAGAATTTGTTTCTCGTTGAAGGGAGCCGTTTCGAAAAACAAAAACACGAACCGGAAAAAGGGGGGTGGTGTGTTTCTTGTCTCTGATCTACGAATGTTCAATTGATGACAAGAAAAAAAAAAGGGAGAGAAAGTGAATCAGGAACTAGGCATCGTCCCGACGGGAGCGGGAGCGCCTTCCGAAACATTTTGGCATGAAGGGAGGGAGAGACAATGTGTCTTAGACATTGAAAGTGAGGCGAGGCTTTTTGGAACTCGAGAGATTTGGGCGGGTGCCTGAAACCAGCTGTTGGAATGCGGAAGGGATATGGCATGCTACGGTAGATGTCATCTTGTAGCTGGGTAAGGTATGGAGATGATATTAAGATGACTTGGAAAAAAAAAAGGGGGGGGGTGGTGGTTTCGGTAGTTTACTATCGTGTTGACTTGACTTTGGTGTTTTCCCCTCAAACATCATCACCAGATCGCGACGCCCCCCTTCCCCGCGCGCCGAGGCGCCTCTAAATCGAAAATCTCTGGAATGTAGATCCTGATACTGAGTTGATTAACCTCATCGGAGAGGCGCGGGCTTTTCCCACATGCCCGGAAATCGAAGTTGCAAATCTAGAAAGCTATCTCTACACCCCCTTTCTCTCTCGATCTGAGGCCAGATGCTCGGGGACGGCATTTGAAGCCTTCAGCTCAGCTCTCCCTTTGATCGGATCTAGACAAGGGCGTGGGTTTACTAGAGGAACAAGAAAAAAGACTAACGCCTATTGACCCGCGCCGTCTTGTCTTGTCTTGCTTTGCTTTCTTCTTCGTTGCTATTCACTCTCTATTGTTGTTCAGCTGGACAGGGAACGGACGACGACGTGCCGTGCTTGTCGATCTACCCGTATCGAGACCGCAAACGGCTTTTCCGAGGCGCTGGAATGCAAGGTGACGTCCGTCGATCGAATAGAGAAAGATCCTTTAAGCGAGGTTTGAAGGTTTGTTGTTTATTTTTGTTTTTGGCGATGGCTTCGCTCGGGGAGACCGAAGACACGGGATCGAGACGGGGGCGGGTTTCTTTCCGGAGAAGGGGATGAAGAATGGAAAGAGGTTATGATGATGTTGATGATGATGACGGGAAGAGGAGAATGGAAGGTGCGAATGTTGGAACCTTCCCGCTTCCGGGGGACGGGACGTCACGGGATAACGGGCTACTCTGATCTAGAGGAAGGAACCAACACCACGGGTAAAGTTGATTACGGGAAACTCCCATTCTCTCCTCAAACCTTGAACCATTCATCCATCCAAAGGAAAACGCGTTCGTTGATCAAACTCCCCGCCCTCTTCGGCATCACCGTCTTTCGTTCTCGACCCCCTCCCCCCCCTTCTACTTCCGGCGGAGGGGGAAAAAGCCGTCTGCCATCCCGAAGCCCAATCTCGTGGACCACACGAGGCAAGATACGAACAAAGAAGATCTGTCAAAGGTTGATCGATATTGTGGACTTTGACGCCACTGGCTATTTTACCTTTTTGTTGCTGCTTCTTGGCCTTCTAGGGCTGATCATTTGACAGACTCGGAGAGGGAAAGTATTGTCCTCAGCCGCTCACTCCCTCCTGCGTTCCTCTTGTACTCGTTTGCGAAAGTTCGTACATGGCACAACATCCTCTGGGAAACTCTGACTTCAGAGACGGAACTTGTCGTTGGAAGCGTGGGCGGGACGTTCCGAGTCGGCCGTTGTGCACCCTTTTGCCGCCAGGGACGACCTGGGGGAGTCGACGACATCATTGGCGGTTTGATGATTGGGCTCGCTGAAGTATCGGCGAGTTGTGGCTTTGCTTGCTGGACTCTGCTCATGATCACGATGCTGACGGGTGATTCCTTTGTCTAGAAACGGTATTCGATCCTCGAAGCCACTGCTGAGTCTGCTCAGAGCGTTGGACGGCTCGTTGAGAGAAACATGGCCGAGTTGGCTGGTCCTTTCGCGAATACCTTGTCAAGAACCATCACTCGAGTGCCCCGTTGCGCCACCGAAATGATATACTTCGACTCAAGACTTCGAACGGACGGAGGCGGCTCCGAGACGAACGATGTGTATAAAGGCTAAAAGAATAACAGATTAGCGAATTCGCTATACAAGAGCAGGAACACGAAGAAAAGGGAAAGTGGGAGGCCAGAAGAGTTCTTCAGAGCTGGCCATGGGTTGTGTGCCTCCTTTGGCGTCGTTGGATTTTGACTTGGACAGTCATTGTGTGCGACTATCTAAGCGAATTGGATCTTTGATCCTGTCTAGTGACAGGCTCTCGAACGACCCGAATTGCGGACGAGTCCAGCACGTTATGGTGCGAGTGCTAATACCATTGAGCTGCTCTCTATCGTCGAGCAACATTCAGAAACAACGAGTGTTGTGCCTGTTCAAGACTGGTTGTTGTCGCTCAAACATGGCATAGATGGAAGTTGGCCAGTTGTTGCCGGCCTCTATGGGATCCACATTTGCAGTTAAGCAATCAACTTTCGATGCTGCTTTATAGTTGAAGCTGGAGCTGGTTGAAGTTGTTTGGAGAAGCCGGATGATCGCTACCTGGGAGTTGGAACAGGTCTTGGGGACGAGTACCCTTTTCCGTCGTCTTTGCTGTTGCAAGACACAAAGAGATGAAGCGACCGAGAGGCTCTAAAGCATGCCCACGTGGTCTGGCGCGTTGCTGGGGGTATCCCGAGGCACAATATAGTCGATGGAACTATGCTACAACTGCCCATTTATGTGGTTGGTTGCCAACAGCTTCTTTGGACGAGCATCACTCTCCCTATCGTTCACATTGCTTTTAGATCTACCGTCTACTACTATCCCTTTGTTTGATTCTTCTGGTCCACTATTTGTCCCTCTGGCTCCGGCCAAACTCACAGTGAGGCCCCAAGCCTACCTTGCTCCCCCCTGCAACTCGCAACATCTGCCCAGCGACTGCGCTGGTGGTATCTGGGCGGTCGAGCTCCTTACAGCGTCAACTTGTCGCCCTTGTCTCATTGCGCTCCCCAGGTTCCCACTTTGGCACGTCTCGCTTGAGCCATTCCTCGTCGCCTCAAAGAGGCTAATGCGGGCAGGGCAGCGGTTGGGCCGGGCCGGGGATCCGGGGAGGGAGACACTCCACACTGTGTGAGGGGTCAGGATCTGAATAGGGACGACGGGATCGTTCCCTGGCCAAAAGTTGTAGGATTTGCGAGTTGTTTTGGAGCCTGGACGTTGGCGAGGGTCGAGGCTGAGCCTGTCGGCCGTGATGCATCGTGAGAGTTGGAAAGGAGGAGCATTTGCGGGAGAGAGGGACGGGAAGGGCCGCGCGGGTGGGAAGGGATGGACCAACAGGCGACAGGGGTTGGCCTTAGTACGGACGGGCTACGCGAGCAGATAGAGCTAGGGCATCACGGGCATCTTGGAGAATATCAGGACTGTCATTACCGAATTATCTGCATATCGAGCTTCGCCAACCAGTGACTAACCTTAGCTGCCCATATTCTCAGCATCTGCTCGCAATATCTCGCTACCCTGCTTAGCCGCCTAATACCTAGGAATCCACGGCGACGCCATGCTCGCCTAGTAGGCCTATACAGCGTCGTCTCGGCAGTTCAGGTCAAATAATTTCGGCTTCAGAGCGCCAATTCGCAGACATGTGGGTGACCGCTATGGAGGTTGCTGCCAGCTCGATGCCCAACATAATCCATGCTCTGGTCCCGTCGACACCACCCTGCTACTCTCCCCGCGCAACATGAACCGGCTCACGTTGTAGGGGGCCAGTCATCGGCTGCACAAAAAGCATCGAGATACGCGAGGGAAGAAGCATCGGACTGGTCCACCACACTTATCACGGCTTTGCCGTCCACAATGAAGCCATAACGGCAGAACAAGCCGGCCAACCTCGCAGCCCGAATTAACTCCAAACCAACGTCCGAGGCATGATTGGCCTCTCCCCAAAAGGTTTGCCAGAAGAGATCCTCAAGTTCACGGCGGTTGTCGTAGTAATGCCACCCCCCCGAATCCATATAGCCAAGAACGTTCTCAAACCCCCACAACGAAAAGCCGAACGGGAGAATCCTCGCCTCGGCCCAGTCGACAATCCCTGTGATGTTTCCAGTTTCGGAGTTTATGAGGATATTCATCTCGCAGAGGTCCCCGTGACTGAGAACGAAAGGAAGTGCTCCTGAGAAGAGTGACGGGAGCTCTTTGCGAATCCTGTCCAAGTTTGACGCAAATCGGGACGGTAGTGATCGAGCAAGAAGGTCGAACTTGGAGCGAAACTCGGCGAGCAAGGGAGCGGCATCGTCTGGGTTTAAGCATTGACCGTTATTCCATGACTGTGCGAAGAATCTGTCCACACTATCAGTCATAGCCTGAAATGAAGTAATGAACTTCTGGACGCACCTCGCGAGGTCTTTCACGGTGTTGTGCTGTCGGAACACGGCGTCTGGCGGCTGTACAGTAGAGATATTGCGCGACATAATGTAAGTGGTCCCTGGAAGATTGTCCATCTCGTAGATGTGGAGGGGTCTTGACTGGCCAATGGTTCCGTGATACTTGCAGCTAGCCACAAATTGCGGATGAACTGTCTTGGCAAGGCTCATGATGCCTATGTCGAAGCCGGATTCCTGGACTCGAAATTGGAAGAGCTTGGACCCGTTTGTCCCTGCTGTCAAGGTATAGCTGAACGCTCCCTGTATCTGTACGGGATTGACCCGGCCGCCAGCGCAAGAAAGGGTGAAACTATCGCATTGTTGTCTTGTTACAGTTGTATTCGATTCGAAGAACGAACTGATTGCGTTGCTAAGGCTGTAGTGAGTTGCCATTGTGGTGAGGTGACACGCGGTGGTGGTCCCAAAATGTCGATTATTTTGGCCTAAGATCTGCATAGATGGATCTTCCGGTCGAGGATGGGGATGCCCCGCCGGACTGGAGACACCGGGTATTTCGTTGACTGCGCCGGGGCTGCCACTTCGTACTAGGCCGGGATCTAAGCCAATACTAGTTGGTTCTCAAGTTGCTACCCCGTATTTGCAACAGTACAAAAACAGAGGGCCGCTGAGACTTCTACGCAGCTAGATCGTGCTCTAGCAGGGGGACCGGTACGGGAAGGTTCACATCAAGACCTTCGTTCAGGGACACTGTATTGTCGCACAGCATCAACTAGAGCTTTGCTCAGCAGCGAGCCTCGTATTCACAGGTTCTTGATAAGCCAATCACGGTTTTGCGGGCAAACTCGACTCCGACTCTGCTGCATGCGCCCGAGGGGCTGAAGGTGAAGCTGAAGATGGCCCTTGGGTCAACCCATCTTGTCTCCTCCATCGCATTTTCGAAATGGTCGACCTAATCGCCCAAGACCGCCTCCAGATGGAGCGCGACAACTTCATCGAGAAGATTGACGAGACCTCGATCCGCCGACTCGCGAGCTCGTACCACGACGGCGATGAGTGCGACTTCTTCCAGCCGCCCAACTGCGGGCGCTTCATCATGTCCTACTTCGTGCGCTTCGGCAACGGCGACTTGTGGGTCGTGCGCGTACCTATATCACCATGCCTCGCCTTTGACGCCCAGCAGCTAGTCGAAAGAGAGGTGGTGACCATGCAGTTGAGCTCCCAAATCGAGTTGTCCCCCCTTATGAGACCATAGTTTTAACGGTTGGGTGTTGTGGCAGCTTGGTGTCGCAGACCACCATACCCGTCCCGAGGGTGATTGCACCGAATATCGATGACGACGAAGACTCCGAGATCACCTCCTTTGTCATCCTCGAGTACATCGAGGGCACGCCGCTCTCGGACGTGAGAATTCAGAGCCTCCCGATCGAGAAGCGGATGACTCTATACCAAGACCTGGCGGATATCTACCTGCAGCTTCGAGACGTCACGTTTACAGAGATGGGAGTCCTCGCCTTGACCGATAGAGACGAGGTCGACGTTGTTCAAGGTCCTGTCTCGGTTGAATTCAACCTGCAGCAGCTGGCAGGTCTACAGCCATCTCACGTACGAGAGGTCCGCGGCCCCGAAGGCCCTGCACGCACAGCCATGGAATACGTGTCTTTACTCCTGGCAATGACGTGGAACGTCTTCTACAACAGCCCTGCCGTCACCCAAGACAAGGACGACGCCGAGCACGCCCTGTACTACCTGTTCCAGTTCGACCGCTTTGTGCGCGAGGTGTGGTTCAAGCATCATCTGAACCACGCGCCTTTCGTGCTCTGCCACGGTGACCTCGTTGACCGCAACATCATTGTCGATGATGACATGCGCATCGTTGGCGTCCTGGGCTGGGAATGGAGTCGTGTCGTTCCTCTGCAGCTTTTTAACCCTCCCCTGTGGCTCGTCAGCAACTCCCCAGAACTCCTCGCCTCACGCCCGTTCTATGAATTCCACGTCGACGAGCTCGACAAGTTCGTCACCATACTGCGACTGCGAGAGCATGCTCAAACTGGCGCCACCCAGCTGGCCGACGAGTGGGCGGACATACACAGGAACGGCGGGCTCCTCGTTGCAGAGGCCCTGGAGAAGATGGATCTCGAGATCATCTTTTGCTTTGGGTTTCGGTTCTGTGACAACTCGCAGGTGCCGACTGAGATAGTTCGGGGGTTCATGAATGATAGCCCGGCGAGGGTTGGTATCGTGGCTAACAAGGTTCACGAGGGGGAGCTGTATGATTTGGAGTGTCAGCGTATGGGACTGGGGGAGTATGCGGGGGACGTGATTTTCGAGTGAGGTTTGGTTGGGAGATGCAGGGATACCGCCTTTTCAGGTCAATAGGCTGGGTTGGGTCATCGTTGGTTACTGGCGATACGGCATGTGTGCTCGGATAGCAAGATAAGGAGCTTTCGGTGAGGGTCTGAGAATGGGAGGAGGATGGGGAGGAGGATGGGGAGGAGTGCGGGCGGGCTTGACAATGATGGGCACTGTCAGTGGGGAGGCAACATCGGTCACGGAACACAGTACTGGAATTATCTTTTCTACATTCGTTAGTGAAACTGGCGTGGCTTGGGATTATGTACGCCTGGATGGGCTTCAGATTGTTTTCTAGCTTTCTCTACTTCTGGTTATTTCTTCATAGTTACTAGGTAGTTGGTTCTTTGGGTCATGGATACGGGGCTAAGCGAGCATCGCAGGTACATGAGGAGGAGGAGGATAAATAGGAGTCGACATGTCGGCGCATTAGGATAGCAAGATAGGTACAATGGTGAAAGTGGAAATGGAGGAGATGATGATGGAGAGCCAGGGCAGAATGACAAAGGCGAGGAGGTGAAGGGGCGAAGATGTGAAAGGAGGTATCCTCTCCAGCTCAAAGTTGAGCTCGGCACTGTCTGTTTTTTTCCCATCATTGAGACGTCATGAAGTTTATCGGAGAATGTATTGCTTCAAGAATCAGAAGGGTACGACTGACTCGAGTCGAGGGAGACAGCTATGCATCAACCATAAGGGATTACACTCGTTGTGCCTGGCAAGATGGCCTCGGTATAAATGTGAGCACATATTTGACATACGCGCTGCCCGCTGATTGAAGTTGGAGTTGAATCTGAGCTGCGTCGTCTCATACACCATCTTGTGAATCCAGTACAGTTCGTTCTTGCCCTCGTTGTCCAGGTCGTCTGAGTCGTTGCGCTTATCCGCTTCTGCGGCAGCCTCCTCCTCCGGTGTCTCGTCCGCATATGAGTTCCGCTGCGGCTCGGCCGCGGTTTGTGGGTCTGAGACTCGACTTGGAGCTATCTCGGGCGAATCTAATGTCCCTATCCTTTCGAATGCGGGCTCTTGCTTCTCGAGACCTGATAACTTGAACTGGAATACTGCAAATCGCTTTGTAAGCGCCGCGCCACCTTCTGCTCCATCAACATGGTGCGCCATCACTTCCGCGCCGATGTGCCCTGCATGTACTCCATCAGGATCCATTCGAAGCCCATCCCATTGTCATTACTGTCGTCAAAAGCAAAGACCTTGGGGACCGGGACACTGGTGTTCTGGTGTATTCACCTTAAGGTGACGATCTTGGAGCGTGTTTTGTGGCGAGGGTAGACGGGCAAGGTAACGCGCATGATGAAGTAGCGTCCGGTTGTGTGAACCAGATAGACCTCCTCATTGAAGAGACCTGCTGCGTGAAAGGTGACGGTGCAGGGATCTTTGGAGGGTGTCTTGAGTTGCTTGCGGGCCACGCTCTCAATCGCACTGGTTGAAGGGTGGTCTTGCGTCCATACCTATTCCACCGCTTCTTCACGCTTCGCCGTGGACTTCTTCCTCAAGGCCACGGGGCTGATTCGAATGATGTCCGCCTCAAAAATCGTCCAAGAGAGCGCAAAAGGGTTGGTAGACGTTGGAAGAGACTTGTCGGACCAGCGACATTTATTTATTCTGACGATGCTGCTGGATTTGATGGTCTAGTTTGGTTGTATGTGCAGCTAACCTCCCGCTAGTATGTAACCCCCAAGCTAATGCCGGCTTGCATGTCCTGGTTCTGTCATTCATATGGAAGCGGGCTCCACCCCACCCCGGAAACTCGTGCCTTCAAGGCTGCTCTTGAGGGTGCTCATCTCGTCCTCGAGCTTCAAAGGCGAACAGTCTCGCTTCGCCGTCTCAAAGTCTACTAGAACCGCATCATGCCCATCCCGCACAAGAAAGTTATGTTTGTTGATATCGCCAAGCTTGATACCGAGCTCATGCAACCGGCCCAAAGCCTTCTTGCAGTCGTCCATGTCCGCTGGCCCGGCGGCTCTCGCGCCTTTCACCCACTCAGCGACGAAGCCAACCACGCGCCCATCTTTGCCCTCGGTGAGATGGCCCAGAAAATTAGGACCGACTCCGCTGTCACTAATCCATTGATAGACGGCCGTCTCAACCTCAATGGAGGGGATTTCCCAGGGCCAGACCGCGAGTTTGATGAGCACAGGTTTGCCGCCTTTAACTTCGGGATGCGTTGAGACGTGGACTCGTTGCCTCACTCGCTCTTGTCGCGTGAATTCCAGCTCGTTGAGCTTCACGGGATGCCAACAGTTCTTTACCCCGGCAAGTTGTACTGTCTCGGTCCTGACGAAGGTAGCCTTCCCCGTCTCGGGGTCCCTAGCTACGTAGCCGTGGTTCCAATCTCCAGTTGGAAATGGTGGGAGGAGCTCGCTAAGCAGGATGGGCTCGAAAGTACGGTCGTCCTCGGCCCCGCGAAACGTGCCTGGCGCTGTAGATATATACTTCACATGTTGCCCGTCGACGAGGAAGCGATAATCACTATCATTCGTGTCATCGTCGTCGATGAGACATGCGAGAAGCCGGACGTTAGTATTTCTTTTTTTTTTGAGGGGCAATCATTGCGGAGAAGCGGTATTGAGGCGATAGGAGATGGCTGCGGATCGGTAAGGAAATGGCGGCTGCGTAGTATAACTACTTGAGAAGGCGTGATCGGATAAGAGCAGTTGAGAACTGGATGGTGCGCCGAGCTGAAAGATCAGAGCCTGGGAGGGCCTGGAGCGCGAGATAATAAAATTGCCTAAGGGGCTCAGCGATGCCATGCTCCGGCTGGCGGAATAGACTTTAAAAAGGAGTATACGCGCTGTGGAAGTTGGTCTCTGATGGCGGGCTTGCATCTCCCAGGAGTTGTAGCCAATCAACTTGCCCTACGTGCCGCCCAAGGTGAGGTGCGTGCGTGGGCCGCTGTTAGCACTATGTAGGTCTCGCTGCCATACTTATCTGAGATGCCGGGGAACTCTGCCTTGCCGGCAGGTGGCGTGGATCCCTGATGATGTGCGAGAGGAATCATCTGTCCAGCATAGCTGCATCTAGGTATGCATATGGCTGGCCCGGCAGTGGAGTGGAGCTCACAGGAGTTAAGATATCTAATGAGACGGATAAGAAATCCGAAGCCATCCGGGAGCAGGGCCGTCAAGCGGATCAACGCAAGCGCATGTCGTCTCCGACCCGGCCCCACTGGGAGTGAGTGGTCTTTGGCGCCGAGGTCGCGACGGGACGGGACGGGATGGGACGGAGAAGATCAACGCAGCCGCCGGAATGTGGACCTGAAGGACTGAGAATATGGGGTTTAAGCACTGGGGCATTACCTATATTGCGAGTAAAGAAGTCCGGGGCAAACAGCGGCACTGGGCGGAATTTCCCTTATTGCCTCGACTCCGCGATACCTGTCATTTGAGAGGCCTGTTAATTACAAAAACCATTCAAGTTACCTAGCCCAACACACATCAAGCCCCTCAAGAAGGGGTCCGACGAGCACTGAGCCACCATCTCACAGTCGTGGAATTTCTCATCGGATCTCGAAACTCTGCCTCTACTATTCACAGCCGAAGCACCGGCAATCTTATAGTTTTCCGTATTCGCGCATATAAAGCTGCTTGAGATGCCTTGGGCTTAATGAAACCTTTGAACCATCATCGCCAATCATCCAGGACCGCCTGGTGACCTACGTGCTGACAGGCGGCGACATATTCGTCTGGGTCTTTCCAGAGGGGATTTGCCTGGGCATAGCGGAGCCAATCTTGGCATCGGGACTGAAGCTTCTGGTAGTGTCCTTCCACCAGTGTCGTTGGTGTTGTATATTGGCTGAGCCTGTGAAAGGTATTGGCGACTCGATCAAAAAGCTGGTTGAACCTCATAGACGCGTTCCTCCCAGCCCATCCATCCTGAATGATGTCCGCTATGGCCTCGGCTTCTTTCGCGACCTGCCACTGCCCACTCTCCAGCTTACAACGAATCTGTATGGCTTCTGAATGCGAACGAACAGTGGCGAATGGATCAATCCCTGAAAGAATAAAATGAAGGCAGGTCGCGAGGCCAAAATGATCTCGCATCATGTCGTTTGAATAGTCTGGATGGGAGCGTGAAATGGAAGATCCAAAGTCGAAAAGCTTTAGGCAGTTACTGAATCTATCAGCGCCAAGATTCCGGACTGCGAGATCGCCGTGGACAAAACCGATCTTCTCAAGCCAGCCAAGTGCGGCAAGCAAGTCTAGTGCCCAACGATACCGTTGAGTATGTTTCGCTTTCGGCCATGCATTTTGTAATGTCTCAAGTCGTTCAAGAAATAGACAGTCAACTCGGGTTGCTATGAGTCTGCGAACAAAGTTGGGGTGAGGAGACTCTTGCAACGCTTGGTAAACGGCCGACTCATTCTCCATGGCCACCAAGCTTCTCAGGGAGAGGTCCCAGCAATGCGCCTGCTCAAGGTCTTCTTCAGTAACCTCGTACTGAAAGGGAACTTTAAGAATGATGTCATTATCGAGGGCGTAGACCATTCCTTGGGATGCAGCGGCAAGGCATTCCTTGGGTAGGGTCTGAAAAGGAGAGTTGATCTTCATTTTACAGCGTGGACAGATTTTGATGCTGTGAGTCAAGGAAATCTGAGAAGTTGGAGAAGTCCGTCTCATTTGTGCACCAAGCTTGGTAAATATTTCCCCTGTCACTGCTGCTGTCACTTAATTCTTTCCCTTTCCAGCTGCGACACAGTCGTCACACCACTTGTTGACTTGACTTTGTTATCCGTGATTGAATGGTTGTATTTCGGGTCCTTACAGTCTGGGCCATTGGGTGCTTTTTCGCACTTGTAAATTTTCTCGACCCCGTCGGTTCTATGGAGGCACTTTCGGTAGACTGTGGCGGGCGCTGCCTTGGAACACATGGCGATGGTCAAAGGTCAATCAATGGTCAATGTTAGGTCAGCCGCCACACGCTTGGAGACACTGTCTTAGTGACATGCGTACATGGTTAACTGAGTAGTCGGTTTCTTAAATACTGAAGACTTGAGAGAGTTATGAAGGACTCCGATGAGCTTACAGCTATATATACCCGTGCTGAGTCCCTCATTACCAAGTTCGCACCCACATCGGTAAACTGACGCAGGGTTGGAGTGAGTGCACTTCTGCCTGGTTTCCACGGGGTGGCATCTATGCCCATATCTTCTCTATAGGTGGTAACGGGCAAGCATCACGCGACGTATCGTGTCATCCTCGCCAACACACGCCCTCAGCCTGTTGTTACTGCACTGATGTGACGGATATTACTGCGGGCACTGCTGCATCTATGCTCTGTAGTAGATATCTGGTAGTGGAGCGGAAAGAACTAAAAGATAATGCAATTACCCCTCTTATTCAATTATAGCCTCTGACCCTTGTACAAGAACCGTTTCCCCCTAACAGAGTAGGAGGGAATGAACTGTGACAGAATGCTGTCCAAGCTACCCTCGATAAATACTCATCAACATCTCTTCAAAAAGATCTGAAGAGAAGAGAAGTCATCAAGCCTCTTCTAAAATATTTCTTCAGTCCCATTGGCATAATGCGAATACGAGTCAATCGCTCTGATTTGAGCGCTCTTACACTTGAGAAATCGCCGATCGGCTTTCTTTCTCGGACCTAGTAATGGGGAATCTAAAAGGCAATTATTGAGCGAATTTTTATGGCCGCCAGTGGGAGCTTTGAAACTGCCTGGAATCTTGGACGGCTGGAGGGCCCAAAAACCTGAACAGGCAAGGTCTTTCTTCCGTGCTGTTGGCCGCGTCTTCGGCTTGGGAATCAGACCGCCCTTCACCTCGGCAACCAGCTGACACCACTGCCTCAACGCGTTACCTGCTAAAACGCGCTCTAAATCGCCATCCTAACCCACTTCCCCCACATCATCTCGAAATCGCAGCATGGAGCAGGCAGGCTTGCGACTAGTATACCGCCAGCTTGACAATGACCTCAACGAAAACGCCCTTTTTCTTTTGGACCGACTGCAAGCCATCGAACCGGATAATTCATCCTTAACCCATCTGCGGTCCCTCTGTTGCTTGCGACTGCAACGATTCGCCTCGGCGGTAGAATACAGTCGCGACAAGGGAATCACCGGTGAACACGTTGGTTGCTCCTACGTTTTTGCCCAATCATGTATGCATCAAGAGAATTACTCGGAAGGAATAACGGCCTTGGAACAGGCTCGGCGCATCTGGGATGGATCTGGCATTCGCAGTAAGGCCGTCATTTCTCGAGACACAACTCAACCAAGCTGGGTCTCTAATCTTCTCTTGGGCAGATGAACCTTCAACTTCCGAACGATTTATTCCAGATTCGTCATCGATCAGTCGCCTCCTCGGCAGGTTGTATAGAGCAAATGGCGACTTGCGGCGTGCTGCCAGCTGTTTCGTTTCGGCGCTGGAAGCAAATCCTTTCATGTGGGATGTTTTCACTGAACTATGTGATTGTGGTCAGCTCATGAGGGATAGTGCCCGACCTTTCTGTTTTCTTTCTTTTCCTGTTCTTTTCCTGTACTCTCTTGGTTCTGACTTGTGGGAGTATAGGTATCCCAATGAATGTGGGGAATGTCTTCAAGTTTAAGCCTACTCTCATATCAAAAGAACACCACCACCACCCTCCAGCACTTGCCGACCAAGACACGAGCTTCTCGACGCGAGATGATCCCGGCGAGATAGATACGGAAGATCGTCCCTATCGAAGTGCTCGGGGGGCTGCCTCGAAGGCCTTGCCCAGCACAAACTTGCCGCTATCAAAAAGAAAACAACCCTCTGGGCTCGACATATTTGCACCAGACATGGAAGGATTGCATGTTCAGGCCAGCCGGAAAGAGAATTCCGGCTCAATTGGCTCTGTCATGACCCAGCGGAGAAGTGCTCGATTGAACCAGGCCACATCTGCGACTCTGACTGACCGTCGGATCACTGAGCCCAATGCCAAGAAAGACGCCTTCAAGCGTCTTGAGAAACAACGGATGATAGCCCACCCTACCACACAAAGATCAGCAACTCTTAAGCGACGGACAAATGCGACGCGATCATCCGATTCAGTTGCTGGTAAAGACGCCAAAACGAAAACTGACCGGGCCACGAGCCAAGTGGCTGCAACCGACCATTCTCCTGAGTTCCCCTACGTCGCGACCCCACGAGAACAGGATAAACTCCAGCCACTCGTCCAGCTTTTCGCAAGACTGGGGACTGCTTATTATCACTTGAGAAGGTTTCAGCCACAACTCTGCCTCGACACTCTGGCATCTCTTCCTGCTGAGCAACAGGCGACACCATGGGTCATTTCAAAGATCGCAAGGTCCCAGTACGAGTTGCAGCGTTATAAGGTTGCCAAGGCGACTTTCCAGGTGCTCCGAAGGGTTGCACCGTCATGGGTTGAAGACCTCGAAGTATACTCGACAGTATTGTGGCATCTCAACGACGACGTTGCGTTGGCATTTCACGCACACGAGCTAGCTGATAGCCATTTTCTTTCACCACAAACGTGGTGCGCTATCGGCAACTCGTTCTCTTTACAGAAGGCCCATGCAGATGCCATCAAGTGTTTCAAACGAGCGACTCAATTACAGCCTCAGCTTGCTCATGCCTATTCACTATTGGGCCATGAATATCTCGATGCAGAACAGTACGATGAAGCTAGCACTGAGTTTCGCCGCGCCCTTCAAGTTGATACACGCCATTACATCGCTTTGGTCGGTCTGGGTCGGGTGCAAGAAAGGCTAGGCAAATTCGAAGTAGCCATGAAGAACTACATGAGCGCGGAAAGAATCAATCCGACAAATGGGGTTTTGCTAACTCACATCGCCGGGGTAAGTCCTATAAACCCCCCAGTAGTTAATGTCCTGGCTGACCAGATAGGTTCTGGATAGACTTGGCAATCCAAGGCTGGGGCTAAAATACATCCAGCGGGCTGCGAAGCTTGACTTGCCTGATAAGCTTCTCGCCTATGCCAAACTCCAGAGTGCGAGGCTATTACTACGCCTCGGATCGCCGATTGAAGCTCTACAGGACCTACACTCGGCGGAACAAATCGCGCCCGATGAACCAGATGTTCACTTCATGTTGGGCAAAGCCCATTTGTTGGGAAACAATATAGGCAGAGCGCTGAAATGCTTCACCATCGCACTGAGCCTTAATCCCAGGGTGAGCTGACGGTGATGCTCCTGACAGTGATCCTGATGCTAATTGACAAATAGAATGAAGCAATCAAGGAGGCAATATCGTCTCTTGAGGACAGTAACGACTAGATCACCCTTGATCAAGTCATGTGACTGGAGAGAGATAAAAATGAACGGCGTCAAGGGTTTGGAGTTGATGGATTCAATGGCATGGCATCTGCATTGCGTGTTGAAACCTGGCCAGGGCAGTCAGTGTATGAGTCCAATGTAGCAAACAATTTAAAACAGGCCAAGGGCTTCATGACCAAGATTAACCGCGAGACATTTATCGGCACACGAAAAATTAGAGCAAAATCGTCAATTCAACCGTGTAGTCAGGGTAGCCTAGCTACGCTATGCTGTTCTAGAACCGTCTGCTACTTCGCCCCTGTCCGCTACTGTCTTGGATCACCTTCCTCAGCCCAACACCATCGGGCGATGCCGTCATATGAGCACAGAACAGAGAGTCTCAAAGCTGGTAAACTCATGCTTTTTGCATGATATCATAAAGATAATCGTTTCACCTAGTCTGAGGGATTCAGGGCTTGACTTTGAAGGCATGATGGATAACGCAGTTTACAATGTTGACAATCAAAGGCCTCTGTGGGATGCCCAACATCCACCCTCCCCCAAGAGTTACAGCACAATATTGGCCTAGAGCTTGACCTCGAATATAAGAATAGCCAATCCACAGGCTAGGATTACTTCAAACATTCTGGGGTGTACGGGGTAGAAAGCGCTTAGACTGAGCGTCAAGGCACTACATTTGGGATAGCACTAGAGCCAGTGACCTATTCAAGTTCTTGGATCTTGGTTGGCTTTGATTGTGGCGCAAGCACGAGACTTTTAAGAGCTGATATTGTTCTTATATCGCTTCATCACTACTGCTCAGATGATAGGGCGCTTAGGGTCTGGTTGGCCATTGTGGAACTGCAATGATGGCTCAGTAGGAGTACACTCATCAGGCGCAGGCCGTTCAATCTTCCAGTACATGTTGATCATAAATCATCTATCTCATATCCATTCTATCCATTGCGTATACATTGATCATCTCGTGCGTTAGATTAAATTCTAGAAAACCATGAACCCGACCTTGTCCATGTTCCTTGACAGGTTCAATGCTTGCGATCGTCCGTCAGCCTCATGTCTGCCCAACACCAAGCATCATGCTGTTAGCCCGACAGAGGTCCAAGCTCATGACACGACTCGTCACGGCTCGTGACGTGCAATGGATCATCGTGAGGCTGTTTTCATGCCGTTTTCTTTGACGCTACTCTCTCGTTACTGCCATCGTCGGGGAGAGTGTCAATGCATTGAGGGCTCGGCCCTTCTGAAACCATCATGGAATTGGACTTCCCCCGCGGCTTGTATTCTCCACGCACATCTCCTCCCGAACTGATACATTCCCGGTCCAAGGATCGTTCTCGAGGACGAAGCACCTTTCGGCGTAGATGCCTAGCTCGTTCTGTCTTCGCCATGCGCTGCTAAGTCTTCGAACCATGACGCGTCTCCAGCCGCCGACATTAATGGTGATTTGCTTCCAAGAGACTGAAGAGTTCATTGCATGTTTGCCTTGGATGAGAAATCGAAAAGTATCCATCGCTGCTTCGTAGTCGTAGTCGTTTCTGGGAGCGATATCTTCAAAAGGTTGAACGACCGTTTGGACGTGAAGAGTCAGGGTGTGGAGTTCCGGGAAAGCACAAACTGCTCGTAGGAATGCGGTCGCATTGCACATCCTTACGTCCATGTCGAGTTCAAGCGTGTGAACAGATCTTAGTCGTTGCGATAGCGTAGCCAAGTCGGTTGGTAGCAATGTTGGGCATCTTTCGTCATCCTCCGAAAATCCAGTATGGTCCCTGAATCGCAACACTCGTAGTGAGCGCTGATGCTTCGTAACGGCATCCAATGGAAAGAGCTTGGTGTAGCAAGTAATGTCCAAAACTTGGAGAGATCTAACGTGGTTCTTGATGAGGAGATAAAGTCCAGCTGTGGCATCTTCCCTCTTGTCTGGCAGATGGGCGCTGTAGTCTTCCACCTGCAGCGTGTGGAGTTTCGCAAAGTCATTGAAAGACACAGATCTCAAAAAGTGAAAGACAGGTACAGAGACCAGTTCGAGAGACTCCATCCGGGAAAAATCCCAGTGCTTTCGAACATCCTCTGCCGTGTGGTTCCAGTCATATGATCGTAGACGTAGGTTTGTAAAGGCAGGCATGCAATCTCTGGGAAGAAAGTTGAAGCATGTGCCCTGTCCGCGGTCCTCATAGTGGAATGTCCTAAGTTGCGAAGCCTGGACAAGAAGACCCTTCAAGGAACTAAGTCGAGTGGACAATGCCGGAGTCGGGTTCGCCAGCCTCAAACTTGCAAGGTGCTTTGCGGGAATGGCTTTCGTGTAGACATCTCCCAGGTTGCTGTCAAAGTTTCGCATAGGCAAGTCCTCAACATGGAGTTTGGTACCCCTGAACTTGGCGTCATTCGAGCCAAGAAGATCAGAAGGCAGCCACATGCCAGCAGGGTGAGTATCGCCGTCGATGTATTGCCAGCTGCCGGTGAACTCGTCAGCGGGAAAGCGAAGTTGCAGGGACGATGTCAGTACCGAATGGAGCTCAACCTCCTGATACGTGATAACACCCTTGAGATGCCATCGGGGTCTAGGTTGCTTGGAACGACGACATGGCTTGTGTGAAGAGAAACGTGAACAAATACATTGGGGTATCGTTGCTCAGCATCTGGAGCGACGAGATGCTCGTTCAAGGTCAGGAAGCGGTAGGCCGTAGGTGTGGCTATGGCATCGAACCTCTTTGAGATTAGACGCACAGACAAGACGGACCGCGCATCAATATCCCGAAGCTAAACGGGACTATTAGTGAGGGGCTCACACATGGAAGCAGGGGTCTGTGAGAGTCTATACCTGTTCGAAGATGAGAACCAGGAGCTCCGAGCTGAGGCGGTTGAAGGAGGAGTGTAGAGAAGGAGCCGTCTTGGATGGAGCGGCCATACGTCGAGGAGTGCTGAAGGAACAGGAGAAGCGAGCACTGGTTGGAGGATTGGGGTAGGAGAGGGTAATAGAGGGCGTTGAAAGCATGAGTTCGGTTGAAGAGGGCATGGTTCATTAAAAAAAAAAAGACAAGTCAAATAAAGAAGCAACGAAATAGTTGTGGGCAAGGAGGAAGAGGAGGGACCCAGTGTATGTATAAGTCGACTGGTGGTGGGTAGGCCCAGTGTAAACTCTCTTCCTCATGGATGACACTAGACTTCTTGGGGACAAAGTAACGAAGGATGGAAGACGGTCAAGCTCGATGCGGGATGAGAAGCGGCGTGGCTCTCCAACAAGTGGAGGGCCGTACTATCAATGCAGTTCCGAGGCGACGGAACTATAGCAGGGTTTGGTTGCCAGGATGGACGGGCAAGCCAAAGTCGGGACGAGTGGAGTGCTATCTGACAGGGTTATATGTACATGTCCAGCCTAGGATAGGAACAAGGACGGGTATGTATGCATGCCCTGCCCGTCCATCCTGGCAACC
>JAALXN010000951.1:0-16046 GCA_012978555.1 Fusarium drepaniforme
CACATGGTCATCGTTCATCTTCAGTGTGAGCACTGAAGTAGCGCCTAGCATCTTGTTGCGGCATGTGGTCTGCGCCTTGGCGTATAGTTCGCGTTTTTGCTCGGGGTCCATCGACTCAACCTGCTCGTCACTTGCCCACTCGTCCACGGCCAGCTCGACACTGTGATCCCGGAAGATGACGGCAAGCGTTGCAATGATCTCGACCTGGGCGATCCTACGACCCAAGCATGATCGTGGGCCGTCGCTGAAGGGGATATAAGCTCCTCTCTCCGGCCGGAAGAGCTGAGAGCTTATGTCTGAGCCTCCATAACCTCCATAGTCTTCTGCTTCTGGCTCATCCGAATCTGTTTCCTTGGCTAATAGGTCCTCGTTCTTGCGGTACCAACGCTCAGGGACCCAGTCATTAACGTCACCCTCACCAGGGTGCAGTTTGCTTGGCCGCGCAGGCCAGTATCGAGGGTTTCGCTGGATCGACACTGCAACAAGAGACACAAATGTACCCCTTGGAAGGGGGTATCTCTTCCCATCGACCGTGATGACCTGATCCTGTCCTGGAGTCACCTTCTTAGGGATTTCCACGACGGCAGGTAACAATCGGAGAGTCTCGTTCATGCATGCGCCGAGCATACTGGCCATCATTGGGTTGACCAGGCCTTCGTAGTCCCATGAGTCCGGATCTCTGCCCCCAAGGATGTCGTCAATGTCCTTCTGCAGCCTCCTCTGCGATGCCGGGTTGTTTGCCAACTCTAGCATAATAAAGTGCATGGCGTTGGCCGTTGTCTCATGTCCAGCCACGAGCATGATGAATGCGTTTCCTTTGATTTCGTCACGGCTCAGTGTGCCTTTCTTGGGTTCAGCCCCCTGTTTTTCGCCTGTTCCGTAGCTTGACCTCAC
Organism: Fusarium drepaniforme; assembly: GCA_012978555.1. Classification (NCBI taxonomy): domain Eukaryota; kingdom Fungi; phylum Ascomycota; class Sordariomycetes; order Hypocreales; family Nectriaceae; genus Fusarium; species Fusarium drepaniforme. Next base: position 895 of record JAALXN010000951.1, read on the forward strand.
GAGTTGTCCCATCAGGTCCATGCCTTCGACACGCTCGCCTCGTTGGGCTTCCCGAATCTTTTCGTCTAGCAGTTCCTGCATATACTTGCACCAATCTTCGTGGGCGTTGGCTGCGAGATGGGCCTTTTTGAAGGGCATTAGTCCTAAAAGTTGGATCAGTGTATGATCATCTCGGCAATTTCTATGTTGTCACTTACTCAAAAACCAGCGCGGTATAAGTAACAGCAGTAGGATGTATTCCAAGAGGATAGCAACGGTGTTCACAAAGCTCAGTTTGTGTCCAGCAGGGGGTTCAAGTGAACTATACTTTGCCAACCTCGGGTTCACATCTGGAGGCAGGCTCTCGCCAGGCCACAGCGACCGAAAGCCAAATCCCACGTATCCAATGATGTTGAGGGCCAGCCTCATGGTGTCCCGATCCAGAGTGTGAATAGTGCCACTGTCATCGTTGTTGGACCCCATCCACATTTTCACCATGCCCTTGGCCTGGTGGATGGATTCCTTGAACACAAGGGCTGCATTCTTCTCGTTGAACGAAGCTGAAGTGATTTTACGATGCATACGCCAGACAGCACCTTCGGTAGTCAAGACGTTGTTTCCAAACTGTTTGAGAATCTCATACGTCTCGAGGTACTTGGGGAAGTGCTCACGCCTGGTAGTGACCTGGTGGATGGCCTCGGCGTTGCAGAGCATGGTCACGATGAGTTTTGGCGAGACAAGGATAAAGACGTCGCCGTATTTTGCGAACCCATCATGCCGTGTGCGATATGACCAGCCAGGCGTTATGACACTGCTCAGTTGGCAGTTGTTAGTCACGGCTCAGCCAAGGGAGAGAGACACACATACTCGAGCCAATTCTCCCACCAGGGTTTAGGAAACAGTTTAATGATTGGGGTCCATAATTTGAACGTCAACTGCCATGGCAGGAAGACGTATGAGCACGCTAGATTGGCCAGATGTGAGTTATGGGGGGTAGTAGTCAAGGGAGGACATGCGTACGGGCGACGACGTAGGGCAAGCCGGTACGCTTTGCTTTTGCGATGTTTTGCCGCAGACCAGAGATGTATGTGTAGACGGCATAGGCAAGGGCGGCGCCGACGAGGATCAGGACCGATTGCATGGCGTGGCAATGTCTCCTGTGATGGTTTTCACCGAGATGTTGCTTGAGTTGCGCCAACGACGCCAGTCGAGTCTAGACTGTCAGATAAGCGTGAAGAGTAAGATTGCGACTTTGATCAATACAAAGAGAAGACTTTTCGCACAGCGACAGATGGAGGAAGAGGAGGATGATAAATAGGAAAGATGGGATTGATCAATTAAGAGGGTGTTCTGTCGTCTTCAGTGTTTTCAGTGTTGGCGCTCTTCCCACACACATTCTGATGCACCCCCTTGTTTCCCACAGGCGCCCCGTCTGTTTTGCGTTCCAGACCTAGCCGAGGGGACGCAGGTTCGGTGCAGAGAAAATCCCCTTAGCTCCAATCGTAGCGTCTTGAAATCATCATGACACCCCCATGGGATCCATCCATTGTGCGGCGGCCAAGAACGACATGTTTCCTCAATGCGGCAGAGAGAGTCCCATTTGTCAGTTTCGAGTGTTGATTCCACGAATAGCTGGCGAGGCTGGATACAACGACCCGATGCATAGATAGCTATTTTGCTTAAAATGGACTTGAAAGAGCGAAACGTTTTGCATCCACGTTTTAACATAAGCAAGTCAGCTTATGCCACCACCGCCATGTGTTCAATTACGCCTGCTGTCGTGTTACCGTTATCATGTGAACAGGATGTATGCAGGTTCGCAAGCACCGGGACAACCGGGCCATTGTCCTTCGCTTACTACGTATTATACAGAGTCAATCTTTGGGGGGCTAGATATTCGAGAAATATAAGACATCATAGTAGAGGATATTCCGTCCAACCAAGTCACTCCCGTGTGTTGACTGTCGTGAGAATAGCATCATCGATATTCCCATTGCTTGCTCCACCGGTTTCAAGTAATTGTATGCATTTTACAAGACATACATCACTAGTACAGGCGCATTTCTCATACAGAACTCGATGTCAAGTTTAAATAGGACTATGATTTGTCTATGCACATAATCGCGAGTCTTTGACGCGTACATTTTGCATCAGCTGATGAAAATTGATTCCACACCCTTTGCTATTCATATCCCATCACATCTAGAGTACGGTAGAAACGACCATTGAACGGAAAAGCCAGTTGTTGCGGTCAACAATACGCGGAATGAATGAATGGGCTGCCTCCTTTGCCGGCGAGTTCCATCCATCTAATATCAATGATTTCTCTGGGTCAGCCAACCTCCGCAGGTAATTTCCCCTTGAACCTGGGCAAGCTTGGGGCACACTGGGCAAATCCATCCATCATGGCACCTGTTGAACCCTCCTGCGAGTCTTTCGCCGAGGCGTAGAAACGGTGGATTAAAAAGGCCACGATGGCGCTTGTGTGCATGACATGTCGGCTCCTTGAGCGAACCATGTAGATCTCTATTTCTCTCTGAAACGTCTGAGCAATGAATCTGGAGTTGAACGGGAGGCGTTGCGGGCGTCTGATGGACCCGTTTCACCTGTGATGGTGGATGGATGCTCGGTTGGTGGATCGCCCCAACCTTGACCTTGACTGCCCTGAGTTAGGGGCCCAAGGGAGCAATTCCAGGGAGCCACTCCCCTGCAGCAACCCCCATCTCCCACCGACCGACGGGGACTGTGGGTGCCCGTCATCACCTCGAGGTGGTGGGCACCCGCGGACTCCATCCATGAATCCTTCCCAAATCCGCAGGTCACCGATACAGGGAGCCCCGTCTGATCGTCCATTACCGCGACCGACGTGACAAGGGTTTCTCCAAATTTCGGGGAGCTGGGAGCTCAATGATACGAGTCCTCCACTGTTGAACTTCTCCCTGGAGCTGTCATACTCAAAAGGGTCTCGTGACAGGAGACGTAGCCGTGAACCTCTATTGTTCATCGACGAACCGTGGCTTCGGGAATCTCCCTCTCCGGACCTCCCGTGTCTATTCCAATCCGTCCCGTCCACCGTCGACCGCTCTAACTTCGTCACCACCTTGAGCAAGCGCAGCGAACGAACGTGCGCCGACTGCAACGCTTCCCGCCCCTTTTATCAGCCTCGTTCCTACGCCCGCCACGAGTATATCGGCTCTACTTTACTTTGGCTTGGACGATATTAGATTCGTTTCGTGTCCGCTTGTTATTCAGCATGCTATGTTCGACTACGTCAACTGAGCAACCATCCCTGTCCCGTCGTTTCTCGTTTGCTGTCATCAGCATCTAGGACCTTCAACACCACAACCATTCGAATCGAGTTCGAAGCATCGTCATGACACAGCAGAAACGGGACGAGTCCGTCTCGCCCATGGACGTCACTCCCCGTTCCGCCTCGCCCTCCAATCCCGAGTTCAAACTCACACCTCCGCCTCCTCCTAAACAACCTTCCAACAATCTCCTTCCTCCCGTCGACCTCAAGGTCTCTCGGCCTCAAGAAACTCAACCTCCGCCCATCGAGACCAAAGGCGCTTCATTTGAGCCCCCGCACGCTTCCTACTCGGCGCCCACGTCGGCCATACCAAAATCCACTCCAGCCTCGACCAAATCACTCAAGGAACATGGAATCAACGACCGAGACTTTGGACTTGCACCTGAGGGAGAAGGCCAGGATACCAGCCAGGCACCCTCAAGACGTAGTGTACAGTTCACCCGGCCCGAGGGCATAGAGTCTCCCCCAACACACACTCGAAACAATTCTTGGGAGGAGCCTGATACTCCTGGAAAGTCCCGGAGCGTTTCCTTAATGTCCAAGCTTAAGGCTCTCACTAGCACGGGTGGTCTGCAGACGTCAAAGTCCTCGACACTGCCCTCTGGGTCTTCCGAGCAGGGCATGCAATCCATGGCGAGCTCTCCCACTGGTTCGCGACCGCCCCGTGGCATCCCTGGTACATTGACAGAGGAGGACACTGATGCTGACGCCGACGGTGAGGACACGGCCGACGAGGGCAATCCTGAGAGTGGCAAGTCAAAGAAGAAGAAGAGAAGGATGCGTCGCATAAAGAGGACGAATGGTTCAACACCCGGAACACCAAAGCGGTTTGCTCACGACACAAATGATCTCGACCCCTTTGATCGCATGGTTAGGCGCCGTGCGAGCATGCCCGATGCAACTGCTCCTGACTACGGAGTATCTGAGGGTGAAGGTCGAGATCGTCTAGGGAGGGGATATCGCAGAGGGAACTCGTGGATGACACCTGCTATGCGACCCCCTGGTGAGGAGGCCGATGAGGTGGAAAGCCCTGGTGCTGTTGGCCGACGGATGGGTCATCTTCGTCGAATTACTGTATTCGGTGGAGGAGGTGTGTCAGATGGTGATGCTATTACTCCTCGACGGCCATTCTTCACATCTGAAAGGGCCTCCACCTTTGGTGCTCAGAAGTGGAAACAAGTGAAGAACACCCTCAAGCTCCTCCGACAGAAGAAGGAAGATAGGTTTGATTACTTCAAGTCGGCCGAGCTGATGGCTGAACTAAGAGCTGGAGCCCCCGCTGTTCTCATGCTCGCTAGTATGATCCAGAGAGACGAGCACGGTAACAAGAGGATCCCGGTTCTTCTGGAACAGCTCAAGCTTCGCATCACTGACAGCTGCCCTATGGAGGATGACGACAAGGACAGACACTGGATGTTCACAATAGAATTGGAATACGGAAGTGGTCCAAGCCGGATGAGCTGGACTGTTACAAGGACCCTCCGAGATATCTATAACTTGCATCTGCGATACAAGTTCGCCATCAACAACGACAAGTACATGCCTGGGCGTCTGGACCTGGGTGGTCGCCCGAAACAGCCCAAGTTCCCCTATTCTGCTTTCCCTTATCTTCGTGGCTCCCGTAAGAAGGGTGAGGAAAGTGACGACGAGGAACAGGGCAGCGGCCGCGGCGAGGAAACCCAAGGCGAGGGCACCGCCACTGAAGCAGCCGGAGACGGTGTCTTCAGTGACCCAGAAATGCTCGGTGCCCAGAGAAGGAGGTCTCGTACCTTCTTGGGCATGGGGCCTAGACGCAGATCGACAGGTATTACTGATCCTGGCGAGATGTCTAGTGCTGAGGGCGCGGGCATGGATGTGGCGACACGAAGACAGCGCTACGTCGAGAAACAACGGCGTATCTTGGAGAAGTACCTCTCGGAGATGATCAGATGGTTGATGTTCAGAGCGGACAGCAACCGACTCTGCCGCTTCCTGGAACTGTCTGCGCTGGGTGTTCGTCTCGCCGCCGAGGGTAGCTACCATGGAAAGGAGTGTTATCTGCACATCCAGTCCTCCAAGGGCCTGGACTTCCGCCGCGTTCTCACCCCTGCCAAGGTAATCGCTCGTCACAGCCGCAAGTGGTTCCTTGTTCGACAGAGCTACATTGTCTGTGTGGAGTCTCCTGAGAACATGAACATCTACGATGTATACCTCGTCGACTCTAAGTTCAGCATTGCCTCAAAGAGGAGCAAGATGAAGGCAATCGGCTCCAACGAGAAGAAGGATGAAATGGATCTGACCGTGGAGGCGCTTCCTGAGAAGCACCATACGCTCACCCTCCGCACATCCGAGCGTAAGGTGCGATTCTTCTCGCGTAATCAGTCCGTTATGAAGCAATTCGAGGACTCGATCAATGAGATGCTGAAGCAGACCCCCTGGTTCCAGGAAAAGCGGTTCGACAGTTTCTCCCCTGTGCGCACAAACGTGTTTGCTCAGTGGCTTGTTGATGGCCGTGACTACATGTGGAATGTCTCTCGAGCCATCAACATGGCCCGCGACGTCATCTACATCCACGACTGGTGGCTGAGCCCTGAGCTTTACATGCGAAGACCGGCTGCCATCAGCCAGAAGTGGCGACTGGATAGACTTTTGCAAAAGAAGGCCCGAGAGGGCGTCAAGGTCTTTGTTATTGTCTACCGAAATGTTGAGGCCGCCATCCCCATCGACTCGGAGTACACCAAATTCTCGTTGCTCAACCTCCATCCCAACATCTTTGTTCAGAGATCACCGAACCAGTTCAAGAAGAACCAGTTCTTTTTCGCGCATCATGAGAAGATTTGCATTGTAGATCACGATGTTGCTTTCGTCGGAGGTATAGACTTGTGTTTTGGACGTTGGGACTGCCCCCAGCACCCGATTGTCGATGATAAGCCAACCGGTTTCGAGGTCTCTGAGATCCCCAAGGACGCGGAGCATTGTCAGCTCTTCCCTGGTAAGGATTACTCGAACCCCCGAGTTCAAGACTTTTTCAGGCTCAATGAGCCTTACGAGGAGATGTACGATCGAAGCAAGGTCCCTCGAATGCCCTGGCACGACGTGGCTATGCAGGTTGTTGGACAGCCCGCGAGAGATCTGACGCGCCATTTCGTTCAGCGATGGAACTACCTACGTCGTGGACGCAAGCCCACTCGTCCTCTACCCTTCTTGCTGCCTCCGCCTGACGCAAAGATGGACGAGTTGGAGGCTCTCGGACTCACTGGCACTTGTGAGGTCCAGATCCTTCGATCGGCCTCCACTTGGTCCCTAGGAATTGAGCAGACCGAGCACAGCATCCAAAACGCCTACATCAAGATGATCGAGGACTCGGATCACTTTGTCTACATGGAAAACCAATTCTTCATCACGAGCACCGAGGCATATAATACCCGGATCGTGAACCGAATTGGAGATGCCTTGGTTGAGCGCATCATCCGAGCTCACCAGAACGACGAAGACTGGCGATGTGCCATCGTCATTCCCTTGATGCCCGGTTTCCAGAACACCGTGGACGAGCAGGAGGGTACAAGTGTTCGTCTCATTCTCATGTGCCAGTTCGCGAGTATCTGTAGAGGAGAGCAATCCATCTTTGGCAGACTCCGAGCCCATGACATTGACCCAGAGGACTACATTGGCTTCTACTCTCTTCGACAATGGGGCATCATGAGCAACGATGTGCTTGTGACTGAGCAGCTCTACATCCACGCCAAGACCATCATTGTCGATGATCGTGTGGCCCTCATCGGCTCTGCCAACATTAACGAGCGATCCATGCTTGGCAGTCGTGATTCCGAGTGTGCTGCCATTGTTCGCGACACGGACATGATCATGTCGACAATGGCAGGAAAGCCGTATCAGGTCGGCCGCTTTGCCCATACGCTCCGTCTGCGTCTTATGCGAGAACATCTCGGCTTAGATGTCGACGAGATCTTGGAGGAGGAGCGCCGCGAGGAACTCGATCGCCAGGACTTTGAGAAAGAGATGGAAGAAATCTACCAGGAGGACGTTGCCTCACCCGAATCTTCCAACTCCAACTCCAAGCGCCCAGAGCCCCTGCAAATCCCCAGCTTCAACCATGACCTCGATGTTAACACTGCCCGCGAGATGGACACCTCCAGCACCAGTGACAACCAAGAGGAAACGCCAGATATTGCTCAGGCCGAAGGCAAGAGAAAGCATGAGCTGGACGTGACTGGTTACGGTCCTGACCGATGGAAGAGTGCCGAGAAGACTGGCCTGGATGCAGGTCGTGACTCTGTCATTATCAATGGGCGAGAAGTCCTGGTCAATAACATTAGCAATGAGGGCAAGGGCACGTTGGCGTCTCCCAGAGAAGCACATCAGCATCCTCCTCTGGCAGACAACAGGTATCTCGAGCCAGGTCATCCTGACAATGATGGACTCCCTCCTGTGCCCGCCTTGAACCGACGGACCACCGACCAACTAGGACTCCCTCGACCAGCACAGCTGCCATCGTTGCCGATCAGCGATGACACTGATATTGGAGGACCTCCACTACATATTGACCCTGAGTCTGGGAAATTGACCAATGGCGTGTTCCACCCAATGGCCGCAGATATTCACCCTGCCCACATTGACAAGGACTGCATGAAAGACCCGATCAACCCCAACTTCTTTGACGAGATTTGGAACCGGGCTGCTCAAAACAACACCAAGCTCTACCGCCGCGTCTTCCGCTGCATGCCAGACTCTGAGGTGAGCACTTGGGCCGAGTATCGCGAATATATGTCCTATAGCGAGAGGTTCCGCGCAAGCATGGAGGGACGAAGCCGGTCAAGGGGCGAAGATTCCGAATTCCCCCCTTCTTCGCGACACCGTGGTTCTACCTCTGCCGGTGCCGGTGTGGGCGCGCCAGGACCCGAGGTGTTGGCCAAGGCTGTTCAGACGGAAGCCGAGAAGGCGGCTGGAAAGTTGACAGAGAAACTGCCTTTTTCTGGACATCACGATGATGATAGAATCAAGATCGTTATTCCTGATGAAGGACGGCGGACTATGGATGAGAAGCAAGCATTGCATGATACTGAGGGAGGCCCGTCTCGACCAAACACGGGTCTGGACAGCGAGAGTGCCGTTGACACTCAAAGGCCGATAGAGGCGCCTTCTCCCGTTTACTCGGCGGGAGATGTGCCGTTCCCTGCTTTTGAGAACAATGGAGGGTTCTTGCAGCCGCAGACAAGCACTAAGAACAGAGAGCGTCGAACAACCTTTTCAACACTGGAGAAGCCGTCCTCGCGAGAGACTAATGCTCCCCCGCCTGGTCAGTTTGGTTCGGTGAAGCGTAGACGCCGCGCAACCACTAAGAACAGCCGGCGTGGCGTGTTCACCGTCGACGATATGCCATCGCGCACTGAGGCCGAGGAACTTTTGAATATGGTACAGGGAAACATTGTGCAGTTTCCTTACGACTGGCTTCTTACCGAGGAGCAGAATGGAAACTGGGGCTACCAAGTGGATGGCGTTGCCCCCTTGGCTATCTAGTGAGTAACCCGGTCTATATATGTGATGACAGTGCTAACAGATTGCAGCAATTAATCATAACTTGTTTCAAGTCGTGTTTGAACATGAGTTTGCACAAAAGCATGGCAAGGCGTTTTGGTTTCCAGGGATAAGGGAGCATTCATTGGGCGCGCTGGTTATAGCACACACAGAAAGTTTCTTTTGTGCATTGAGTCTCATGTATACATCTTTTTGACTCCAGCAGACGCAAGTATTTCTATATTACATGTATAATACAACTAAATTGATGCTTCACACTCTCTCGCTCACCCAAATGGCACCCCGACAGCCTGCTCGGATGACACCAGTGAGTAGCCAGTGGGGCTCTGCTTTTCTTGCATCATGCTCGACGGCATGATCTAGATGCTCCAACTCCTCGTCTCGGATCCTTCGAAGGGTCTTGACGAGTTCCGACAGCTCCTCGCCAACCTCATAACCCTCAGCTTCCCACTGGGTGATCATCTCCAACAGCGTCCGGATCTGCTCATTGTAGTGACCCCCAATCTCGGTCTCGACAGCCTCAGTGCAAGCCATGGCAGCTTCGTAACCCATCATGGCGGTTGACCAGCCCAAGCCTGTGGCCATGACAGACCACAGGGGGTAGAGAGCGGTTGGTCGGATGCGGTGCTTATGGATCATGTTGTTGAAGGTATTAAAGTGACCTTCTTCCTGGTCATACATGTGCGCCATCAGCTTGCGGAGGTGTGGCTTTGATCGGAGGATGACGGGGGACTGGGCGGCGTAGATGAGGACGGCAGCAAGCTCGCCGGCTTGGTTGACGCGAAGCTGTAGGCCTGTTAGCAGTACACCGAGTTCAATTGAGTCACTTGTCCTTACAGCGGAGTCAAGAAAGTCACTCTGTTCCTTGGTGAGTGGCTTGCGCTTCTTGGGAGTTTCAGCGGATCCGGCGGCCACTGAGGCCTGGGCGTTGGATGTTGTCGCAATAGAACGGACGCATGGCCTGTAGAAAGAGGCGACTGGTCGAGCCCCAAGAGTGCAGAGAGGCCGCACTAGAGCTCGAGTCGAAGCCATGGTCACTGTAGAGTCTTGGACGTCAAAATTATCCCTTTTAGGCCATCAATTGGGGGGTCAGTGGCTCGAGTGTTTTATAGAGTCCCGAAATCGAAGTTATCGAACGATAAACTTCCTATGACGGCGCCGATTGAGCTCCGGGTCCTCTCGGTGGGTTCACCGATTGGCTACAGCTCACCGAGAGCGGACTAAAGCTTCGCCGTGAGCACGGGCCAGCCATACACGTGCAGTAAATGACATAGCCTTGGCCAATCAAGCGCAAGCCAGCAGACGACGGGTTCAGAACAGGTTGTGGAAGAGAGCAACTCTGCTCCTTCAATTTCTCGCACAAACGCTTTTTCTTCATCAGCAAACGCCTCATTCATCCCCGCAAACCTTTTGCGCCTGCCTTGTCATCCTGCTGGGCTCCCCTTCATCCCGACACGATCCCAAATTTTCATCTCGAGACGCGAGCGACGCGACTGCTGCGGCTGCCATAGCTTTACGAGCTTGCGCCTCCCCCTGAGAGCACAGTGCTTGAGGTTATCACCAATCCACGAGAGCAATCGCTATGGCCGATATCGACGACGAGCTTCTCGCCCTCGCGGGTGGAGATTCTGATGATGAGGGCTCTGGCAACGAGAGCAGGGACATTTCGGCGTCGCCGCCGCCTGCAAAGAGAGGCGGCTCCAAGAAGGGATCGGGAAAGAAGTCGGGGCGAGGAGGCGACGATTCTGAAGAGGAAGGCGAAGCGTAAGTGACATTTTTCACAGTGAAGAGCGCTCCTACGCTACAGGCAGCCGTTTCCGTCCCGCGCGCGATGTGAGCGGCTGCTTCACCTTCTCCTCAAAATTGCCACCATCAATCCGCCAAATGCTAACGCGCGACAAAGATACTCTGGACCCGGCACCCCGAACTCTCTCGAATCTGCACCCATGGACGAATCCGACTCTGACGCCGAGCCGTCGCGAAACCGAGCTGCTGCTGCCGACGATGACGATGACGACAAGTACCCGGTTGAGGGCATGTACGTGAGCCAGGCGGAAAAGGCCGAAATCATGGCCATGCGGGAAGTCGAACGAGAGCAGATTATCGCCGAGCGAGCGATGGAGATTGAGCGTCAGCGCCAGAATCGCCTACTTCGTCAGATGATCAGTAGCGTCGAGAATGAGGAGCGCACACAGGGTAAGAAGAAGCGCAACGCCGACACGGCCGAGCTGGAGGGTGGTGAGGGAAAGGCATCCCGACAACGCACAGGCGATAAGGGAGAGTCTCATGGCGACTCCCATCGCGAATCAGCAATGGACTCTCTGCGCCGAGCGAGAGCGGAAAAGGCACGTCGACGAGAGGATCATGAGAGACGCAAGGATGCCTACTCTCCCCGCGATCGCGACTCTGGGCGCGAGGACAGCGATGATGACTTTGGCCACCGACGCTCACCAACACCCGAAGCCGACGAGCCTCGTGACCAGCCGCCAGCTGAACTTCGAGATTACGACCGAGTCCGATTGGGACGAAACGAGTTCGCCCAGGTCTGCTTCACACCCGGTTTCGAACATGCCATCACGGGATGCTATATCCGCATCGCTCTTGGACCACACCCTGAAACCGGAATCGAACAGTACCGCATGGCGTTGATCAAGGGTATGTATGAATGAGAGGGTATACTAGACAACGCTGACAAGATGTGTAGGTTTTACCACCGCTCGACCATACGCTCTCAACGGACCCAACGGTACCTTTGTGACGGATCAATACGTAAAGGCAGCCCATGGAAAGGCGATCAAGGAGTTCCCCTTCATCGCTGCCTCGAGTGGAAAGTTCACAGATGTACGTATAACATGTTTCAGTTGCTCAACCTGATCACTAACTGGATGGATGATAGTCCGAGTTCAACCGATACAAAGTTACCTGTCACAACGAGGGTGTGACGCTGCCCACAAAAGCCTATCTCCTCGATAAGATCGATGAGATCAACAAGGTGATCAACCACTCATGGACCAGTGAAGAGATCAAGGGCCGGTTGAAGCGGATCAAGGACTTGAAGCGACGATTCGATCCAGCAGAGCGGGAGCGCGTGGCGCGAATCCTTGAGGAGGCGAGAGAGCGCGGTGACGACGCAAAGGTTGAGGAGCTACAAGAGGAACTTGACAAGCTTGGCACGCAGCGCTTGGCGTTTAGAACGAGCCTGGGGCCATCCAAGCTCTCCGAGACTCCCAAGGGGCAGTCAGAACAGGACCGGTTGGCTGAGCGTAACCGAGAGAACCGACGTCTCAACGCCGAGGCAGTACGAAAGGCTCAGCTGAAGGAGAAGGCCAAGTCGCGCGAGATCGAGATGGCCATTAAGCGTGGCGAGGCTTATCACGGCGACATGTCACGACGATTGAGAACGAAGGCCAAGTTCGTCTACGATGTCAATGAGTCGGTGGACAAGAAGCCAGCGGCCAACGGAAGCGGCACCAACACACCAGGAACCAGCACACCCAAGCCAGCAGCCCAGTCTCAACTATCATCGCACTTGGCCAAGTTGAAGGAGGAGAAGTATCAGGAGAAGAAGGGCATTCCCACCATCCACAAGCCCCTGATGGATGATGATGTGATCGGGTCGCTTGACCTTGACATTGACGTCGAGATTTGAGGAGGTAGCGTTGTTACCAAAAGCGCGGTTAATTAATTGCTTTGTAATGGATCATTGCTTTACGGATTAGAATCAAGGGCAGGGCGTGGGTTGCATTTCATGAAAGGTTCAAGGTTCCAGGTTCTCACTGATAAGTAAGGGAGGCTACAGGCGAGGGACCAGGGCTGCTATGTGCATTAGATCAGGCTTGAGGGAAAAATAAAATTACAATTAAGCTTAATTCTCTCCGTAAGTTTTAACAATTCATCATGGGATGTGACCCCTTGGGGCTCTTTACCAGTACCACCACATCATGACTTGTCAGTTATCAAGTCCATCAAGTGAAACCTCGCACAAAAGACAACATTGCAATGGACATAGCCAAGTACAATCATTACAACTTGGATACTAACACCAAACAGTATTTTCTTACAGACTTGTGTTTATAGATGGAAAGTGGTGTATTTCAACTAAATGACCAAGTATTACATATAAACATCTACCAACATATATTCTTACTCTCTCGTGTATCCTGACTTGTGATCTATATCCCATTAGTAGCATCTCACTCCTACCGTCTATCCAAACTCTTGCGATCCTCAAGGTAGTCAAACTTTCCCTGAACCCTCCTAACAATGTGATAGGCCATGACCAGGACATGGAAGAACAGCACCGAACAAACGGCCCTCACCTCCTCTCTCGCCTTCTGGGCCAATCCCATTTTAGGTCTGATGATCTTACCATCCATCTCATCCTCGAAACGCTCACACACATCAAGGTATAACCGTGGATCATCGGTGATAACCCCATCAATGAGCGCAGGACCAGCACCAGGGGAACTCCTCCCACGACCTAGATTCTGCCGGATACACCACTCCATCCAGCGCGGCTCGTTGACGGTCCAGGTCAGGAGGAGCTTGTCAGTGCGCTGGAGTTCACGGAGGAACATGCGTCCCGGTGGTCCCACGAGGCTCTTCTGGTTGAGGTTGAAGCCGAGGTTGGGGACGCGGAGGAAGTGGTGCGAGTATAGCAGGGAGGCGCTGATGTGGGCTAGGGGAAAGGTCGGGAGGTGTCGACGGGCGGCTTGGAGGAAGGATGCCTATGGGTTTCTGGGGTTAATCATGTTTCTTTGAGGAGGGGTGTAAGTAGAAAGGAGGGTGTCGTGTAGCTTCTGAGTTGAACACATGGTGACTAGTGGTGGTACAAGTCAAACACAACTCACGTTCCAACATCCCAAAACAATACGTTGATCCCATGGTACAGACCCCTGTACACTATCAAGAGCCTTTGAGATAGCAAGCATCAGATCGTTAGGGTCATCATCAAGCTAGTGTCACAGCCATCAGTTCCCTAGTCTTACACATGTCAAGTTTCCAATAAAAACTCACCTTGATGTCAAGCACAACCCAAATCTCATCAAAGCGCGGCTGAGACAGCCAAGAGAGAAAGTCCTGAAGCCGCGGCATGGCCTCGTGAGGCTCGGCGAGTGTGCGCATGGTACTGAGATACTCCCACGAGCAATCAGCGATACGAGCGTCGACTCCGAAGCATCGCTTCAAGGTAGGGTCCTATAGAGATTCACATGCGTGCACATGTCAGTCCCCGTTATTTTTTTCTTTTTTTGTGAGAGATAGATAGATAAGCTTAGTTTGTGTTGATTACATGTGATAGTACGGCTACACCATCGGCCGAGAGATGAACGTCAGTCTCGATGGCATGAGATCCGGCTCCGAGTGCACCCCGGAAGGCTGCCATGGTGTTTTCTGGAAAGTAGGCCTTGGCACCTCGGTGTGCTATTGCTTGCGGGAGACGACGGGATGGATCCCGGAGGGACGGTCGAGCAGATGCCCAGGGTGCTTTTGTTTTTTCATGCTGTGTAAGTGGTATTGTCTTACGGGGCACAAGACAAAAATTACTCACCCCGAGGAATGGCCTCGCTTTGGGCATCTTTATCAATCAGGGACTGTGTCTCGTGTGACATGGTTGGTACTACTACTATTGCTGTTGGTGTTGGTGTTGGTGTTACTACTGCAAAAGAAGGTCGCTGTTGGTGACTGAAGAAGAAACAAGGGCCTCCTGCTGCTGCAGCCTCATGCGTCGTTCGGATATATCGGGCTCGGACGAGGAGAAACTGGCGGTCAGGGCAAGCACGGGACAGCAAGAAAGAAGATGCTCGCTCATGAACGTATACTCTGCAGAATGAAGAAGAAACAGAAGAAAATGGAGTAATCGTTGAAAGAAACCTCGTCTTCATCCCAAGACTTCCGAGTAAAGTGGCTCCATGATCCGATCCACCTTTTGAAAGACGTTGACCCTTGTCCGAGATGACGGAGTTTACGTCGTTAACGTTTAACCCCAGCCAAAAGGGGAGAAGAAGAAACGTTTTTGCACAGCCACAGTCAGTTAAGCCACATGTCCCGTTTCAGCCACATCCCGGCATCTCCCTCGGTAGAAGCTCAACTTTTAGAAACAACGTGGGATTCCTTGCAGCGTGGGAGTTACAGACTAAAAGGCAGGGGAAACGCAATAAGCGTATGTCAAATTTCATCAAGTACAGTACAGTATGTTACGCACTGCTTTCTGCATCGGCGAGATTCCGAGAGCTTGGTTTTCCTCTAGCGGCAGCCAGTCATTGTTGAACCTCGGCTATTGACCTACCTAAAGAGTGAGTTCCATGATGGTAACAGGGTCCACAGAAGTTGG
>JAALXN010000952.1:0-15204 GCA_012978555.1 Fusarium drepaniforme
TAAAAAGAGATAATATAATATATTAAAAAAAAAGGAAAATTAAATAATATTATAATAAAAGAAATTAATTAATTAAGGAATTTAAAGACTATAGCTAATATAATAAATATTAACTCTTAAACTTTACCTCTTTTTTTTACTTTTATGCTTTTAATTTTATTTAGTATCTTAAGCTATAAGGCTGCAGGCCTTAGCCACGTCAGCTCAGACGGTCAAGGTAGATTCTAATTGGACATAAGAATGACCCCTCCCATATAACTTCAATTGTTGAGTGATTTGTTTCAACAGACAAACCCGATATGAATCATGGCTCGGTGTGACTTTTGCCGCCAGCTCACTCTGGAAAAGCTACGAGGACGCCTCCTTTTCCATCCCAACCTCGCATCTCTCAAGAAGAGTGCCGACAATGGTTGCGACTTTTGTTTCCTTTGCTGGGAAGGCTTCAAGTTTGAATGGAGTGAATCAGAAATTGACTCTGCACTCAACGACAAAGCCCCGGAAGGGGTTCAAGACTTTGACCCTACGATCTGGATATACGGTCATTTTCAAGACTTTTCCGCAAATCTTTCCCAGCCGCAGGTAAAGGTGGCTTGTGGGGAGGTATCTGACATCACTGGAGGTCAAGAGAGAAATGATGTTTTGAACTGGGTGACACTCGCAATTTACGGGTCAGTTTAAATGCTCTGTTTATTATTCTTCTGGCCTTCAAGCTGACCGACCACAGCGAAAAGGGGAGCCGCCAGATCTTGGGTCGGCTTTGTACAGCAGATCATGACCCTGATCTTTACGTTGCCATGATCCGCATCTGGCTCAGTCGATGCGAAAGATTGCACAGGTCGTGCGACTTCAGCGGCACACTAGAGATGCCTACCAGGCTCATCCATGTCGGCAGCCCACAAACAGGCCAGGCTCCGCGACTTGTGATCACGGCACCGACGACACGGGAGAGATATCTTGCTCTATCCTACTGCTGGGGTCCTGCAACGGATACGTTTACGCTCAACAGCTCCACGATAGAGGAGATGCTCGTGGGTATTGATGAGTCCCGCGTTGTCGCAGCACATCGAGATACCTTTGCTCTGGCTCGTACACTTGGTATCGGGTATGTCTGGATTGACGCGTTATGCATCATTCAGGGCAATAAGGAAGATTGGGAACACGAGTCAAAACTCATGGCAAAAGTATACGGCAACGCATACCTCACAGTTATTGCTGCGAGATCTTCAGATGCCCGCAACTCGTTCATTGTCAACCATCTTCAGCAGCGAGCCCCTCCTTGCAAAATACCGATGGATGACTCTAGCTCGGAAAGCGCCTTTATAGGAGAGAAAAGGTCGCGTGACCTCGGTCCAACTGAGACTCGGGGTTGGTGCTTTCAAGAAAAGCTGCTTAGTCGTCGAACCATCATCTTTGCAGCTGAACAACTCATTTTCTCGTGCCGCAGTCGTAGTTACAATGAGGATGGCTTCGTTGGGGATGATACCAGCACTTCGTCTCTCCAATCCCTTCTTTACGGGGGAGATACGGATCTTTCAACGAGGAGGGAGAAGCTTCTCAAGCAATGGGACTGGGTCGTCTTCACTTACACTAAGCGGCAGCTATCAAACCCCCACGACGTTTTCGCCGCCATTGCCTCGATCGCTTTACCCATTTCAGAGGTCTTGGGGTCTCGATATCTTGCTGGCCTGTGGGAATGCGATCTTGTCCGTGGCTTATTATGGAGACCCGGTCATAATATGGGAACCCGTTTTGGTCCCGGGACAAGACCCCTACCAACAAGATTCGCACCTGCACCTGTGGTTCGAGCACCTTCATGGTCCTGGGCTGCCATCCAAGGCTCCGTCTTGTACGTGAGCCGTGATGCTTTCAACCGCAAGTTGGTCAAGTATCAAAGCGAAGGCTTCATAAAAGTGCAGCCAAAGTTGCGAAACCCTGATCGATGGTCACCCGACATTCATTGCAGCCCCGGCACACTCCATATGCCACACTGCGAGCTCCAACTTTGTGGACGCATAGCAGAAGCCATTGTTCTGGAAACAACAGACTCTGAATATCTTAAGAGCCTCAGCAAGCGGTACTGGTACGTGCCAACAATGACCTGGCACGGATCGCTACTTGGGCGTAAGGATGCAGAGAAAGACACTATCAAGACGGACCTCTCGCTCTTCGTCGCCTTAGGAGCTTTTGACTTTGCTGCTGAGAAGGTTCAGGAAATGTGGTGTTTGCAGCTCACGGCCGAAGAAGGGCTAATGCTCCGCGAAACACAGGACGGCAAGTTCGTCCGTTTGGGATGGTTTGTTTTAGATGATAAGACGTGGTTTGATAATGTCAAGGAAGGTGAAGTGACTTTAGTATAGTAGGCGCCCTTTGTCATAGGAAATGGCTTGAAGGAACGGCCGAGTAACACAGTCAACCCCGTTTTTCCGTTTCAACTACATTACCTCGAGCTAAATGCAGTGAAGACCCCGTTCTTAACAGAAAGCTTCTCCCCATCCTCAGTATCTCTCGTCTTGAAGAGCCGTCCAATATTGAGGAAGAAGTCCTTTACATTGGCAACAATCCCTTCTGGGGGCTCACGACCATGAATCCAGAAATCCATATCCTTATCCGAAGCCAGCGTCGCTCTCTCCAAAAGTGGCCAAGCCTCCTCGCTCTGGGACACTTGCGCCACGACATGCCATGCGTTTTGGATGAAGCTATAGCTGGTAGCCTCCAGGAAGAAGAGGAGAACAATGAGGAAGAGAAGCACGTTGCCACCAATGATAACCAGCACCGTTATGAAACCCCATCGTTCATTGGGTATCCGAACAAGATCGAATGTGGTTATAGTCGCGTTATCGGCCTCCACTGTAAATGTAGAAAGGTGGTCATAGTACATGATCCTATATATGAGAGTGTTGAGAGCCTGTATTGCAAGTGCCGGTGAGTCGGTCGTATCCAGGATGTCGGTAAAGACTTGGGAAAGAAGACTGTCAACAATTTGGAATTCGTTGAAATGTCGAGCGCACAACGGGCAAAACGCCAAAATTTGACCTCCTGGCATTAACGCGTAACTTTCCAGCCAGTCACCAATTTCACTGGTGTAAGGGATCCTGAGCGGCTTCCCCTGGATCTCCGCAAGTGAGGCATTCATGTCGTGATCAGAGATGACGAGTATCTCTCGTCCAGCGTTGTTTCGGGTTCTGTTGTGACGAATAGCCCCAAGCTGGTTACGTATCGCGGAGGTGTTGTATTGATTTGTCGCAGTATCGTATCGAAATATCGGTTCTGTGTGATTAGAAGTGGTGGTAGCGGTAATATTGAGATTTTCGACTCTTTCAAGTCTTTAGTTAGCGGCCCGTTTGTTTTAGAAGGGCAATAAGTAGCATAACCTACCCGGTAGCTCCGTTGTAGTCAAAACATAGTGACATGTGCAGATAGTAGTCTATTTCTGCGTTCCCATCCTCCGACGTGGCCCGGCTCCACTGCCTCAGCCAGGGGCCAGACCCGGTTGAATTAAGACGATCCCACGTGGAATTGGAACTCATCAAGCCTGCCCCCCCATTGTTTTGCTCCCTTATCGGTGCCGTATCGACCAGCAGCTGGGACCTGCCGCCAAAGGCAGTCGAGTTCTCAAGGGGGCCGGCATTTGTCAATGATGAACCGAAGACGACACCATCTGAAACGGGACAGAGGATCCAATTTTGCTTCCCGTAAGAGTCGCCTGGGCCAGCAAGAATTGGACAACTGAAACTGCCAGAGTACTGTTGTCTATCGCCTTTCCACGACTCATCCCAGCTGTATTGCGGCAAGTTCGATAGGTCGGCCGTGATGTTTCCGCAGACATTTCCGGAGCATGATCCTACGGTGAGCTCGGGTCTAATGCATACGACGCGAGTATCAACTACCCGAGCCATGCCTGTGAAGGACCTTAGAGTTTCCCTTGCAGATTGGACAGCCAGTGGGAGGAAGCCTATGATGGTCACTCCTGTGTCATCGATGCCTTCCCCAGTCTTTCCCGGTTTCCAATACTCGGCAAATATCTCAGACGATGAAGGCTTACGAATCCAGTAGTTGTACATATGGCCGATTAGACGCATGTGCATAGAAAAGGATGGGCTTTGATCATAGGCAAACCTATAGCTGATATCTCGGCCAAAGGAGCCGACGTGTGACACTCGGAGATCGGTGAGAAGAATAGTCGAGGTGAACTGAGCCGCCACTTCAAAGAGCAACAAAACAGTTATTATACTCCGCATCCAGGGTTTAAATGTCGTGCCAGATAAGATGTGTTTCCAGAAGGACTGCGGCCCGTCATTGGTGAAGCGTGCGATGGACACTTCAACAAGGGCGGATTTGGGTAGACCGTGCCGCTCTGCGGCAATAGAGGCAATCATTGATGTTGATATGGCGCCAAGCGTACCAATTGCGAATCTGATCAGCACTCCCGTCAAGGTGATGGCTTGTGCTGACCACCCAGACAGCATCACGCGCCGCCACGAGTCGTCTTGGCGGTCTGTGAACCAAAGCCATGATAAGAATGCAACAGCAGCCAACAGGACGATGAAAGAAACCAAGATGGAAAACCATAAGCCCCAACCTATCCTTTTAGGGAGTTGCTTAGAGGAGCGTGGTGTAACGATGGTACTAGAACCGACATCTGGATCTCTCAGCTCCCCAGCCGATGGAACGTGTGGATGAAGAGGGCGGCGTCGTATCCCCGTATCATCTGAGGCGGAGGAGTTGATGGGACCATCATCTCCCCGAAGTTGGGGATGCTGAGCGAGAAGAGCGTATTCCTCATTCATTTCGGCGTTCAAGTTGCCTCTCGTTGTGTAGATAAAGAGTTGATTTGTAACATTTCTGAAGCATGAAAGGTTAGGAAAGTCTTGGTAATTATTGAAAAAAGGAGGGGAAAGGGGCCTTAAGTAGCTGAGAGTGAAATCAGGCTCTCATTTTGAAGAGTGAGAGCAATTGCGGCTGGATATGCAAGATTGCGGCTGGATATGCAAGCCCACTGCGTCGCGAGACTGTAGCAAGCTAACATTGGCTACGATGGTGATGGAGGGTGCAAAAATTGCATTGGGGGCCGGGAATCCATCTAATCAGCGCATCTGAAAACTCTTAGCTCAATAACAAGGCATACTCATAAATACCAGGCCCCTATTGGATGCCTGCGGGGGAAACAGGGGTTGTTTAACAGGTTATGGAATCGGTGTTGAGTCCAAGGTTCTCAATCTTTGGATCTAGCCACTGTCTAGTTTCTTCCGTTGAACAACTCCTTAATACTGAGCTTCTTAAGAATTTCATGTAACGGGGCGAGGCCTCTGATTAGTTACCCGACGCCGCCGGGTTGCTTTTGTTCTGTAGGTGGTCCAAGGCAGACATGACCCCAATGGCTTGAGGCCATTGGCTAACCTGTTTGCTGTGGCTGTACACTGCCTTTGTAGCTGCAACAATACCTGGAATAACCAATAACGGTCGAGGAATAAGCGACTTACTAATGCCTTTGTAAGATACGTCTGATTGTCGATGCAACCGTGCCACTTCTGTCGTATCTATGTCGGGTTGACTCGGCCCTGTTGATCGCCTCACCACCCTTTTTTTTTATCGTCTGCAATGATGCCGAAAGTCATCAGCCACAACAACAAAAAACACAGCTATCAATACATGACGGTATCACACCTCAATGCCGTAAAACACCACGACCAAATTGTTTTAAATGGCGAGCTAGTGGCCTTTTTTGAGCAAAAAGAATGAAAGCAGGGTCGCTTCTAGCCAACTACAACTAAGATGAGAATGCTAATAATCGAGTAGTAGTTGAGGTATCTATTTAACCTAATAATACACATTTTTATTTCTTTCCAAACTTTTCCAAGTTCTCAGGGCCTGTTTCCCTCGCCACCTTCTTAACTTCCTCTTCACCTAGCTCTTGAAAAATATCATAACCCCACCTCGTCTGCCAGTTGTACCGCTTATTCCTCTCAAGATCGTTCAGCTTCTTGAAAGCATCTTGAGGCAGCTCGGAAACTTGGAGGTTGGACTCGATGCGGCTAGCAGTGACGCTCTTGGGCAACACAACAGACCCTCGCTGGACACCCCACGAGTACAAGACTTGCCCGATATCCAATCCCAGCTTCTTACCGAGCTCAGCGACGAGAGGGTCATCAACCGTTCGAGGTTCACCGGTTTGGTTGTTTCCAAGTGGGGAGTAAGCGGCGATTTGGATACCCTTCGACTTGCAGTAGTCAAACAGCTCGGGTTGTTGAAGGTAAGGGTGGGCCTCGATTTGGTTCACTGCAGGCACTGTTGTGGTCTTGGATAGAAGCTTGTCTAGGCGATCCTTGGTGAAATTCGATACTCCAATGGCGCGGACCTTGCCTGTCTTGAGGAGCTTCTCCATGGCTGCGTAAGTGACAGCAGGATCAATATCGACCAACTCAAAGACACCATCTGAGTCGATGGGGAACCAGTCATCGCCAGATTTAAACGCACTACAAACTATTAGCATCCGAATGAGAGATGAATAAAGGCAGGGGGACTTACACAGGCCAGTGCATGAGGAAAAGATCTAGGTAGTCGGTACCAAGATCCTTCAGTGTTTTGTCAAGACCCTTCTCCACATCCTCAGGAGCATGCTTGGTGTTCCATAGCTTTCCAGTAATGAAAATGTCAGAACGGGGGACACCGCTTTTCCGAATACCATCACCGACTTCCACTTCATTTCGATAAATTGAAGCACAGTCGATGTGACGATAGCCGCTGCGGAGAGCAATCTCGACGGCATTCTCAACCTGGCCAGGGGGAGCTTGCCATGTTCCGAAACCGACAGCTGGGATTTTTGCCCCAGTGTTGAGGGTAAAGTGAGTTTGAAGAGGCATTGTGTTGAGAGATGAAGTTGTAAGGATGGTTCGATGAGTGAAAATCGGGATATTTGCCTTTTTAGAGACATCATGATGCCCTTTAAACGCCATGATTTTCTGACTCGGTCCTCACATACATACTTGCGGCATGAACCGGGTTAGCGGATTAGAGAAATTGGCGGATATTAATCCGCCATACCACACGACTCAGCCCCTACCTATTGTTTGGCGGATTCACGCACTGACACGCCTACGCTCCTACCCTGTGGACCCATCAACGAGCAATTGGGGATCATCACTCAATAAATCCGTCATCGACATACACGACTCGGAATCCGGAAGCACTATTCTGATACGATTTTACTTCGGGGTATGGAGAGTCTCCACGAAGTCGGAAATCCAAGTATTTGCGCTGTTTTTCTTTAATCCTAGTCAAATCCGGCAATGAGTACGGCACCTGGGCAAGACATCAAGGGGTAATGTTCCGAAGGATGTGGAGTGTTTATTCGATACTTTGCAAGGTCTACACACTGGACCTTTAAACACACAATCTTGAAAGGTTTGACCTTACACAAATGAACAGCTTGAAGATAAACTGATTCGTAAAGTAGTGGTGAATATGAGACATCCCGTGTGTTGTAAACATCGTTGTGTGATTATGTTGTATTCTTGTATTTTGCTATTAAGGCCGTCACCTCTTTCATCATATCTTACCGTTAAGGCTTTCTATATCCATCTCTAAAGCAGCCGTGCTAAGTATCGCGGTGTTGTTTCCAGCTTTAGTCGTGTTACTGCTACTGTTTCCGCTGGACTACTCTATAGACCCCTTCTAGGCCCTCATCATGCCTTGTTGACTAAATGAATGTAACACACGAGACATCTTTAGCTGGGACTGCACCTCAACCATTTCATTTATGGCCCCCTCCCTCCTTCTTCATCCTCCTCCCTGGTGGGACAACTAGGAATGCGATAATGGGCGACACAGAAAAGGTGAAGTTTTATGGAGAAGAAGTGACACTCAAGTCACTTATTATGCTGCTACTGCAATTCGACTCCACCCTTAAGTCACTAGCCTAATCGTTTCTAATCGCCGTTGAAGATGGCGCGATCTTACTCATGAGACCAGTAACTATATACGTGCCGAGTTGAAGTGTTACTCAAACACTTCATTATAATCTTTTACAGTGTGTACTTGAAGAGAGGACTCTTATCACCCAGCTTCAAAAGCTCCTCTTCAGTGTATCGAGATCGAATCTCCTCCTCACTCAACTTCGCCTTTCTCTTGTTTCCCCACTTGTAGGTCAGCTCGAGGAACAGCGCAACAAGCATTCCAGAGGCGCCAAAAGCAAGTGACAGACCGAAACCAGTCTGGTAGCGGGGAGCTTCCTTATCCAGGTACATGTAGGAGCCGATGATACCTCCAATGTTACCAACGCAGATGTTGAAGGCGACACCGATGGCTCTTCGGCTTGAAGGTGCGAGGTTGTTGGCGGCCCAACTGCTGCCGGCGGGTTGAACAGGGTAGATACCGATGCAGGTGAGCACAAGGGCAAAGTAACCTGGTCCGGTATGGCTACCAGTCATGTCACCCCGGAAACCCATGACAACGGAGTATCCAATGGCAATGAGGGCCATAGGAATAGCAACAAAGGGCATCCTCCAATGGAAGTGATCAGAAACCTTGGCGAAGCAGACAGAAGAGATACCGCCAGCAATGTACGCAGGAACTGTCATCAGCTGAGCGTTGGTGTTGGTAAAACCCATAGCCTTGACGATGGAAGGAAGAGTAAACTTGGTTCCGTAAGAACAAGCTGAGATGCAGAGGAGGATGTAGGCCTGAAGATAGAGTCGCCAGTTGCAGAGAATCATCTTCATGTCGTGCCAGTCAAACTTCTCATCAGACTCTTGAGAAAATCGGCCGCCTTGCTTGATGAAGCTCTGGAGTTCGAGGAAGCGGATCTCGTCGGGAGTCAACCACTTGCCAGACAAAGCAGGTGAGTCAATGAGGAGAAAGTAACACATGATGCCGAGGACAATAGTTGCGAGGCCTTCTAGGATAAAGATCCATCGCCAGCCTTCATAACCACCGACCCCATCCATCTGAGCAATTCCAGCAGCAAGAAGGCCAGAGAAAGCACCGGATAGAGCACTCGTGCAGTAAAAGTAGGCAATGCGAGTTGCCAGATCCTTGGGCATGTACCAAAATGTGCATAGGTACACGGCACCGGGATAGAATCCAGCCTCAAAGACACCGAGAAGGATTCGAACAGCAAGAAGACTGCCAAAGCCCTTGACGACGCCATGAAGGGTCATGATAATACCCCAGATCGTGACAAGGCTGCCAAGATAGACGGATGGCCTTGTGAATCTCTTCAGGAGCATGTTGCTGGGGATCTCGAGGAGGATGTAAGGGATGAAGAAGAGACTCAGAACAATGTTGTACTGATTACCAACAAGGTTCAGGTCCTCAACTAGTCCTTCAATCTTGGCATTGCCAATGTTTGCTCGGTCGAGATGTGAGATGAGGTACAGAACGGCGAGAAGGGGAACCAATCGTCGGTCAACCTATGAAAGAACAAGTCAGGAGTTTGCCATCGAAGCATCGAAGCTCTGGCGTACCTTGGTGATAATCTTCTTGCGCTGTTCAGGAGTAGTGTTATTGTAAAAGTCGGCATCCTCGTCAGTCAGACCCAGGACGCGTATGTTGTCAATTGTCCTGGCCTGAGGTGCCTTCTCATGGTCAGGAACCGTGCGGTCCAAGTCCATGTCGTCAACCATGACAACGTCAGGTTTATCAAGAGCAATGCTATTCGCAGTCATGTTGCGATAGAAGGCAAGGGTGATGGTTGTTGAAATCTGAGCTCTGAGCAGAGATATCTGGAGGAGATGGAGAGAATGAGGAGAATAGAAGTGAATGATGAGGGTAGATGCGAGGTCATATTATAAGAAATCGGAGGTCGCATCAATATCGGGTCGAGGCCGTTGATTACCGTGTGCGGTGTGTAGTGCAAATAGACCTGCCTAGTATGTCAAAGACTTTTCTTGCCTCGGGCACGTACGGGGAAGGGGAGCCGTCTCAAGAGCCGGCCCCTTTACCCCGTACCCCGCATGGCCCCATCTCCATCATGACTCCATAGTCGAGATAAGTTAGATCCGGGGGATAGTCAGAGTAGGTTAGCGGACTATAATCCGCTTAATCCGCTTAATCCGTCCCCCGTATTCGTGAAAGCCCCCCAATACAGAGACATGCCACCGCATATTCATTGGCTTGGCATTAGGCCATGGTTGGGGAAACATCCACTTTGGGGGAATCTCGGTCAGGTTTTTGCTTGAAAGCCCGAGAAAGTTTCGGAGAACTTTTGGAATATCTTGACGGACACTTGTCCGGCTAGCTTGCGCAATGTCCTTCACCGGAAAAAGCCATGACGAGGATTTACGCTTCGCAAGGTGAGCGAGCAAGTGCTACGTTAACGGATTGACATGATCATGAATCCGAACCTGTTGATTTAAGACTAGAAGGACCTTCCCATTTCCTCCAGTCAGCATCACTACACACATTTTCCCACCTTCAACCACCAAGATGCCCGCCACAATCTACGTCCCGAGCCCGCTCGAGAATCTCCCAAACGACACAGACGTGGTCGGCCATGACAAGCCCATTGTGCAAGCCCCCATCAGAGAGCATGATGACTCTCAGCTCCGCACTATAGACGGCCTAATCCGTCAACGCGCCTCACTGTACCCTCATGATCATGTCATTTCATACCCTTCCTCAGGCATCAACTATGTCGATTACACCCTTCAGCAACTGGACGTTTTTGCTTGGAGGGTAGCCAAGTTCTATGAACCTGAGCTACCGATCCGGACATCGTCAAGTCAGAAGCCTACAGTTGTTGCTATGCTGGGTCCCTCAAATCTCGAGTACCTCATCACTATGCTGGCGCTCAACAAGATGGGTCACACGGCGCTGCTGCTGTCGACAAGGATTCCCCAAATTGCTGTCGAGTCATTGGTCAATGCGACTGGAGCCACAGCCATCATCGCCGATGGACGCTTTGTTGAACTTGCGGACAATGTTAGCAAGACGATCCCAACTCTACAGTCTCTTCGGATTGCTGGCAGAGACACGTTCGAATACCCCATCGAAGCTCATGGAGACACACAATTGGACGGACACTTGGATCCAGAGGTTGAAACTGAGAATATTGCATGGATTATTCACTCAAGCGGTACGTTTGTTGGCTCGCTTCGTGTGCCACCTCCCACTAATTGTCCTCCCAGGTTCAACCGGCCTTCCCAAGCCAATCTACCAGACGCAAAAGTCATGCCTACCGAATTACGCCATCCACATGGACATGAAGTCCTTCATCACCTTGCCCTTGTTCCACAACCATGGCATCTGCAACATGTTCCGTGCCATCCACTCTCGCAAAGCTATACACCTATACAACGCCGATCTGCCACTTACCCAAGACCACCTCGTCAACATCATGCGAGAACACAACTTTGAGATCTTTTACGGTGTGCCATATGCTCTCAAGCTTCTTTGCGAGACAGAAGAAGGCATCAAGCTTTTGCAAAGCCTCAAGGTTGTCATGTACGGAGGCTCAGCGTGTCCCGATGACCTTGGCAACTTGTTGGTTGACAATGGCGTCAACCTCGTCGGACATTACGGAGCGTGAGTACGATAGGCCTAACTGATGATCTCGACTAACATATCTACAGAACCGAAGTCGGACAGCTCATGACTTCCTTCCGACCTGAAGGAGACAAGGCTTGGAACTACGTGAGAGAAAGCGACAAGCTCTCCCCTTTCCTCAAGTGGGTGCCACGAGGCCCCAACCTGTACGAGTGCTGCGTCACAGATGGTTGGCCAGCCAAGGTACAATCCAACCAGCCCGACAATTCATACGCAACCAAAGATCTCTTCGAGCCGCACCCTACGATTCCTCGAGCCTGGAAATACATTGCCAGAATGGACGACACCATCGTCTTGGTCAACGGCGAAAAGTTCAATCCAGTCGCGATGGAGGGTTCTATCCGATCCAATAAGAACGTGAAAGAAGCCGTCGTGTTTGGAGCTGGGCGACCTTATCTCGGAGTTCTTATCGTCCCTTCAGAAATCTGGGCAGGCAAGCCGGAGTCCGACATTCTTGAAGCTGTCTGGCCTCTTGTTGAACTCAGCAATCAGTCTTCGGATTCTTTCGCTCGCATCTCAAAGTCCATGGTCAAATTACTTCCTTGGGACTGCGAGTATCCCCGGACGGACAAGGGCAGCGTTATTCGTCAGGCTTGCTACAAGAATTTCAGGACGGCGATTGACGAAGCGTATGATGCTGAGGATGTACAAGGAAGTGACCTGAAAGACCTGGATCTTCCTGAGTTGCAGACCTTCCTTCGAAAACTTCTGGTTCAGACTCTGTCTCTCAAGGATACGCCTGCGGATGATGTGGACTTCTTCACTCTGGGCTTGGACTCCCTTCAGGCGATCCAGATGCGAAGCGAGATCCTCAAGACAGTGCAACTGGGAAACAACAAACTGGGACAGAATGTCGTCTTTGAGCACCCTTCCATCGAGCAGCTGAGTCAGTTCTTGCTAGGACTTCGTCTTGGCCAGGAGTCGACCAAGACTAGCTCGATTGAGCAGGAGATGGGACAGCTACTTGAGAAGTATGGAAAGTTTACTGAACAGGAGCCTTCATCAGTGGTATGTTTGAACAATCTTGCCTTGAGAAAAGCTTTTGACATTTTATAGGTCATCACAGGTGCTACTGGCTCACTTGGCGCTCACGTCGTCGCAAAGCTCACCACAGATCCCTCAATCGACAAGATTTACTGTCTTGTTCGAGCTTCTGACCATGTTCAAGCGCTCTACAGAGTCAAGGAGTCAATGCTCCAACGCAAGGTTTACCACAACCTCCCTCTCGAGGCTCGTCGCAAGATTGTCGCCCTGCCAGCAGACCTTTCGGATCCTCATCTCGGCCTCCCGAGCGAGACTTATGCATCCATCACCACAAACCTCCGATCTGTCATTCACTGTGCATGGTCGGTGAACTTCAACATGCAACTTTCAAGTTTCGAGAAGGGCAACATTGCCGGTGTCAAGCATCTCATCGATCTATGCCAAGCCGCGGGACCTACAGCCTCGATGAACTTTTGCTCCTCAGTCAGCACATGTTCCCGAGCCACCATTGTCCCAGTACCTGAATCAGCTCCACCATTTGAGTGGGCGCAGGGAATGGGATACGCTCAGTCCAAGTCTGTCTCTGAAAACCTCTGCGCCAGAGCAACTAAGGCGGGTGTCACCACTCGCGTTCTCAGGGTTGGTCAAATTGTCGCTGATACTCGCCACGGAATCTGGAACGCTCAAGAAGGTGTTCCCATGATGATTCAGACAGCAGTTACCATTGGTGCTCTTCCTAAGCTCAAAGAGACGCCATCATGGTTACCGGTTGATGTCGTGGCCGAAGCTGTTGTTGACATTTCCCTCCCCGACTCAGGCAGCGTGTTCACCAACATCACCAATCCCAAGATGTTTGACTGGACACAAGATCTTCTTCCTGCCTTACGAAATGCTGGTTTGACATTTGATGAGTTAGAGCCAAAGGAATGGGTGCAGCGTCTAAGGGCGTCAAACTCTGACCCTACGGCTAACCCTCCCATCAAGCTGGTCGACTTCTTTGCATCCAAATACGACAAGGACGACTTCACACCTTCGAAAGCTTTTGCTACCAAGAAAGCCTGCGAACTGTCACCGGCTTTGGCCAACGCTGGTGTATTGGATCAAGATTTCGTCAACAAGTTTGTTTCCTATTTCCTCAACACATCTTGGAAGACAGAAACCAAGAACAACACCACCAAGACCGCCATTGTCGTCGCTGGTCCCTGTGGCTCTGGCAAGTCGACACTTAGCTTGGCTATGTCATCCTCGCTTAAGGTTCCTTTCGTCGAAGGTGATTCACTCCATACCCGATCAGCGGTGGAAAAGATGGAGTCAGGCACGGCGCTTGTTGATGAGGATAGATTGTCATGGTTGAAGAGGCTGTGTGTACGCGCTCAAGAGACCCTCTTTGATCTCGGCTATGATTCAGTTGTCATTAGCTGCTCTGCTTTGACAAGTGCTTACAGAGGTACGATGCGCCAGCAGTTGCAACAGCAAGGCGTCAGGGTATTGTTCATAGACCTGCAGGCTGGTGCAGATGCCCTGGCTCAACGGCTGGAAACACGTTCAGGTCATTACATGAGTGCGGGTATGGTCAGCGGACAAGTTGAGCTCCATGAGGATGCGGCTGTGGAGGAAGTGGATGTATTCCCTATAGATACGGAGGCTGGGAAAGAAACGGTTGCCGAGGAGGCTTTTTGGTTTTTGTCAAGGATTGTTAATTAGGGTTGGCGTTTCATCACTGTACCTAGGCTATGGACTGATACAATGAGATTATTTCTGAAGAAAGAATTTAACATCCAAGCTTCCCTAAACCTGGATCAACATGCTACTATTCCTGCCGAGGGCTTGATAATTCCTAGAACTCCGGACCTTCTCTAGTTCCACCTGTATTCTCTGCACTTCACCATACCCCAGCCGATTCCGCATCTTACCCAAAGTACCCTGGATCAACGCCATGTCTTCATCGGAAGTGACAGCATACCCAAGAATCAACAAGGGCCAAAGTCCAAGAAACATCCGTGTCCATTTTTCAACCTCCTTAGGCTGCCGCAAAATCTCTAAACAACCTTCCACCTGCCATCGGCAAGAATTATTAGTATTCAAGATACATTCTATTGGTAGCTGGTAGGTAAACGATTCTGTGACTAGGTCGAGGAGTAGTGATGTTGCAAGGATCACGAGATCGAACGTGTCCGCAGCAGAGGTAGATGTGAGGCAAGGCGCAGCTCGAGGTAGTACCAAGGCTTCCCAATAATCCATCTCAGATCGTAGTCGGGCAAGATTCTCAGGGCTTTGCTGCGCGGGCGTGTTGTAAAAGGTGATGATTCTTAATTTCAAGCGGTACAACGTCGTAGAAACACCCAAGACGGGACTGCAAGCTGCGTATGAGGCGTCTTGCGAATCTGGCGGTGCGAGTAATCTTTCCACATTCGTGACAAACTGTGTATCGACGTCGAAGTAGGGCGCGAAGGGCCTCCTCGTAGACAGAAGAAAAGCTTGGTAGAGAATGCTCTCTGCAATGATGCGGTTGAATCCTTGTGTCATAGATCCGGGCGACGCTCCATTCTTGGACACAAGGTTAAGTAGCATTACGGCACCAGAGACGTGATTTCTAGGATCGACCGAGTCATCGAGGCACCATAGCTATAAGAAATTTCAGCCCGACCGAAAATCAAATACCGAGAGCCAGGAGCACAT